>CAIGRK010179124.1:0-15973 GCA_903798315.1 Fraxinus greggii | reverse complement strand
GTCACGAGTCAAATCTCATCTCATGTATGAAAATTATTATATTTGAAGTCATCTAGGCCGCCTAAAAGGTAAAAACCCTTCTGGATTCACGAAAAGGTTTCTCTCCTGCAATAGGCTACTTCCAACATACTGGATTTAAAGAACATAACTAAAGACTTGACAGTGAAGAAAATTAAAAATGACAACAGTAGAAATGACTTGTGTTATAATGATCATTGATCACATTGAAGTCATCCAGGAGAAACAATATATCCTTACCAGGGGGAGCTCAAACAGAGGACAAATNGATGTCCATCAGCACATTTTTCATTTCATTTAGGTGCAGTCACGAGTCAAATCTCATCTCATGTATGAAAATTATTATATTTGAAGTCATCTAGGCCGCCTAAAAGGTAAAAACCCTTCTGGATTCACGAAAAGGTTTCTCTCCTGCAATAGGCTACTTCCAACATACTGGATTTAAAGAACATAACTAAAGACTTGACAGTGAAGAAAATTAAAAATGACAACAGTAGAAATGACTTGTGTTATAATGATCATTGATCACATTGAAGTCATCCAGGAGAAACAATATATCCTTACCAGGGGGAGCTCAAACAGAGGACAAATGCCCTTGGATTCATTCTCAATCGTCCAAAGACGTATAGAACCATTTCCAGCTCCGGAAGCAGCAAGATCGCTGCTTCTACATACAGCCACTGAACTGACCCAGGAAACAGCGGTAGAACAAGGTTTTTCAGAATCTTGGGCATTATTTTCTGCAAACAAATAAGCATAAAAACTATGCATAAGCAAATTTGCAAAGTGACCCATGTCTACAGATAAAGAAGAGGAAACTCCAGTTGTCTACAGACAAGAAGCTGGAAGATCAAATACCTATGTGGCCATTTGATAAGCCATTATGTCTTTGTTCAAAATTGATCCGAGTCAATGAGGCATGTGCATTTCTTACAATATGGACAGGCTTCTTACGTAATATGTTCCAATGTTCAATACTTCCATCATCAGAACCCGATAAGAATTCATCATTGCTAATAAAGCAGCAGCATTCCAGGGATGATGCAGGAGCTCGAAATACTAGTTGAGATTCTTCTGGTACCTATTTGTAATATAAAGATTATCGTATAAACAAATTAAAATTTCACCTATCTTAAGAGAGTCAGAGACATCATAGGCCATAACTTTGTCCTTTATTTACTTGTTTCTCACAAACATTCACGATTTTTTATTTTTACTTTTTTAAAAAGGAAATGAATTGTCATGTAGGAAGATAACATAGGCGAGGATATAACAAAAATTATCAGGATATTAGCTTGATACTTTTTAAATTCAGTAGGGCTGTAAACTCGAGACAAATCATGAATCATTCTTGGACGTTCGTTTAGACTGCCTTTTCCAAAAGGTCGAGATATATCCTATATTTTGCAACCATGGACCACCTTAGCCATGTCAATAAAGTAAAATTTCCTTATTTATTCTTCTGCATCACCCTTATGAACAAGAACTTCTTTAGGTCTAACAACCAAAAGCAAGATATCCTACAAAATTTTATTGGGTTTGGTTAATACAAAAAACCAGTATTATAAAGCATAGTTGGTCTGATAGGCATTCTAAAGAATTTCCTCTTTGAATGGTAGCATTGTTTATATCACATACAATACATACAAGGTTTCATCCCATCACTCCAATCCTGTAACTTACACCATTTCCAATTCCTTCTTGCTTAAATAATGAAGCCTAGATATCTAGAATAATTGTTTTCAGAATATGAACACACCATGATTTTAAAGAGCATTTCATCCATTCCACTTTAATTGTACTTGACTTTAAAACTCCTACAATCCTCAACAGTTCTGAGTTGTGAATTACCCCTTCCTAATATCATAAACTAAAATTGGATCTTTATCAAATAACATACACTAAGAAACCTTTGTTTGGATACGTCTAACGAGCTCATCTATAAATTAAGTCCTTGTTTGAGCCCACTTCTCATTTTACTTTTTCTACTCATTTTTTTACAGTACTCATTTTAACCACACATTTTTCAAATAAAATAATATTACACACAAATCTAAAACATTTCATCACTTTTTCACCACACATTCTCCCATCAATCACTATTCAAAAACAACTTCTCCAATAAAAATGGGGGCCAAACACATGCTAAGTAAAATTGAAAGAATTTCACAGGAATCTTGATATGAGCCTATTCTAACAAGAAATTTCCCAGTATTGCCTCGTTAGATCTCATATTCGAAACCAGTCCCTCATAAATATCCTTAATGCTAGTAGTGTATCTAATAGAAATCTCTATCTACAGCATGCCAAAGTATCTCCATAAAGATCTTATAAAATGCTTTTTTTCCTTTTTTAATTAATAAAGAATGTATGGAAGGCTTAACTCTTTTTTTAAGTAATTACTGTAGAAGGTCTCCATAACACAAAAATAAACTAATTTTCCAAGACCAATGAATTACATTTCAAACTATACTCAACAACCAACCCCTAGTGAACTGAATATCTCTGTAGTTTGTCCAACCTTGAATATTACCTTTATTATCTTTAAAAAGAACTACATACTCCTCTTCCCTTCATAAGAATCTTTTCACACTTCAAAACCTCATTGCATAATATCCATCAACCACAAAATACTCATCTTTGCTTAGACACTTCCTAGTTTAATTGGCATTGTGTCTATTAGCTGTTTTTCTTATATTTCTCCTTTTCAGAGTATGCTTACTTTCAAATAGTACTTCACAATTTCAACGTTAAATCACTGGGGAGGAGGGAAACTGATAATAAAACTCATCGACTCCTCTATAGTTTTGTATTGTAGTCTTATTACATTTCATTGATTTCTAGCTCTACTGTAGATTCACCCCCCACAAGTGTACAGAGTGTGACGAAATTTGCGATACATTATCTTCCTTTTTAACGATTCTAACGGATGAAGAAAATGGAAGCATGGGACAGATGTGCAAATCAAACAACAAGAATGGCTATCAAGAATAGAACATTCCAGACAAATGTGGTTGCAAACCCCTTCGGGAAAAGGTTGTGAATTACCTTCCACAAATGCATGGTCCGGTCACGTCCAACAGTCAATACACGTTCTTTTCTCAAGCTGTCAATTGTTAACACCTCACTCTGGTGACCAAACAACGTATTTATGTAAGTTCTATCTTCTGCATTCCAGATTTTGACAGATCGATCAAATGAACCAGAAAAAAGTTCTGAAGTTCCTTGCCTAAATGTTAAGCATGATACAGGTCCTTTATGCCCTGGAAACGCCTGCAAGTAATGCGAATGGTGAGTTAAAACAGCATTACCAAAATATAAAGTACTTGCTTCCCCTAAAGACTGACATTCAGAGCTATAAAGAAAATATACATATTACATGCATCGTGTAGGAATACATGATTGGTTAAACCATTAGTATTCAAGAATCAGTGAACACTTTCATGTCATTCTTAATTTGATAGAAGTATGCCACTTAGTAGCTAATGCAGCAACTAGAAGAAGTAATTTCCACATAAAGGGCTGGGATTTTTCAATGCACCAGAATTATCTCTAGTTACTAATAGTTTGGTAGAGGCACCTGAATATGCTGCCGAGTACGGATATCCCACAGATGAACATGACGATCTAGGCCACCACTTGCCAAATATCGACCATCGGAACTAACAGCCAATGCTAGAACATGCTTACTGTGCTTTGTAGCTCGACCTTGCGGGTCCTTAGCACCATGAGATTTCAGCACTTCATCACTAGGCCACACATACTTTTCAGTCTTCCCACTATTGACATCCCAATGAAAAATGTTACCATCCTTGGAAGCTGAAAATCCTCTGGTATCATCCTCCGATAGAGCTACAGCAGTAACCGGACGCCGGTGTTTTACTAAAAACTGAAATCCTTCCGTTGTTTCTGGATTTTGAACCCTAAAGATTACAATACATTTCAATATCAATAGGTAGATGTGTCATTAAATGAGATGCACGCTAAATTCACAAAAACCGCCATGCACATGTTTTTTGTAAGCATGCAAATAGGACAGAGTGAGCTCAAAAGGAAGCATCACACAAGCTTAAGAGCATCAAAATCAACAGCTCCAGACACAACAAATACAAATGCAAATCAAATTTATCAATTCATCGATATGAACCACAGAATATGTGACTTTACAGAATTCAAGCAGAGTTTCTCCCTCTGTAACAATAACCCCGGTGTTGGAAACAACACTTCTAGACCTTACCATGTACTATCCTAGAAAAAACCATCATTACGCCATAAATGCATCGCCTGTCACAGAAAACCTCATTAACCAAGCAAATCAATTTCTCACAAGCCAAACATCCAATAATAAATTACTCAAAAACATTCAACTACTAATGCAACTAGGAAATTTCACTGCAACAGTTTATACAATACCAGCACAAGCATGTTCGTCCACCCCACCCGCACTGTCCAACGCACAAAAAATGGCAAAGTAAGAGCTAATAGGTTCATATTTGGTGAAAGAAAAGTCATAACAACCCATATCGAGAATATATTACCAAAAGATAGTATTAACTCTTTTCTGAAGCCCCCTACTCCCAACCTCACACCAAAGAAAAGAAACGAAAAGAAGAAGAAACAAGATACAGGAAGCCAAAGAAATGTATCCTCCAATCAGAGCAAAGGCATAAATCACTAAAACTCGTACTTTCTACTACTCGTAAGTAATGTCCTAAGCATTCTAGCATCAGACTCTGTAATACCAAAAGCTTCAAAGCTCGTGAATTTACATCAACTCAACCAAACTTGTAGAAGGATTAAAGAAACAATCCACAGGCACACGCACCTGGAAGCGATGGCTCTGCGCATCCGGCCGCTCTCCTCAAGCTGCTCCTGCTGCAAAATTTTGGCAATAAGTGAATCCCTCTCTCCCTCTCTTTCTGTCCTCGCTCCTTCATCCTCTAATTCCTCATCTTCTTCTTCTCTCTTCTCCCTCGCCCTCATCCTGTCCAAGAATGCCTCAGCTAATCGCTTCTTTTTCTCTGCAGGCGTCTCCTCTATAATCTCTTCATCATTGTCCTCCTCCCCTGCTACTGCTTCTTTTTCGCCTTCGGAATCAAATTCCTCCCCTTCATCATCGCTGCTATTGATGTCTTCGTCATGAAATTTATTCCTCCATTTTGAATCGCTGTTGTGGAAAAATGGGTCATGGCTAATGGAGGAGAACCGCTTCTTATTGTTGTCTTTGTTTTGCTGAGGAGCAGGTTTCCTCTTTCTCATGTTTTTGCCGGCCATATTGAGTTAATTCAGAACTTGAACTGCAATTGTACTAGCAAAGAAAAGAAGAAGAAGATTTAGGTTTTCCGTTTAGGGGTTTTATGTTTAGGGTTTTTGATTCTCTGCTCAAGCTCTACAGCCTACAGGCAAGGAAGGTAGTAAGAAATGGCTGGAGCTAAATTACAAGGTTTTTGGGCCGTAATTTAGGCTTACGAACTAATTAATTGGGCCAAAAATATAAATGGACTCTCTGGCCCAAATGTTATATAATCGGAACCATTAATTTCCTAATTTTTACTTCAAGGACGGATGAATTAAAATATCAACAATGTGTCTGATTACATTATCAGAGAAGAAAAATATTAAATTTTTCAATAATTCTATTGAAACATATGCACTTTTTGAACAATGTATAGCCCATTCTCGTAAATTTACAAATATTTGCTCGTAAAATAGTTCACATATCACTAATGTTCAGTAATTAATCAGATAAATAAACTCGCTTTAATTCAACCTTTTCAATTACGAATATTAAGTTTAATTTGATTTTATTAGCCTTCAATCTTTGGCTATACTTTAATCAATTGTTGCATACCAATGTTACTAGACGCGAACTTTAAAATTAAGAAAAAATAAAAATAAGTAGATTATACACTTTCACACAAACAAGGAATTATGTCTAACTAACTAAATAATTTAGTAATTGTAGGACGTAATTATTAAATTATAATTTATGTTGAAAGCTCCATTGGCCAATTCCTTCGCCTTTTAACTTACATCTAATAAAATAAATAAATTATATCACAATTCATATATAGTCCATGTTTGGTACCGATTAAAATCTAAATTTTAATTAAAATCAAAGTCAACAATTAATTTTAACCACACATTTTATGGATCTCATAACTTTTTAACCACACATTTCATTAAATTCTATCAAAATCTGCTAAAAATTTGATTTCAATTCATACCAAATAGAGTAATAATGTCAATTGAAACAGTTTCGTGTAGTCCTACGTGGTTCAATTCAAACTACTACTGTTTCTTAGGAAATGTCTCCACCAATTATCAGAGAGCTTTAAGCTATATCCATTAATCCTTTCGAAACCTTCCATCAAGCTCTATATAAAATAAGCATGGCGTGGGCCCCATTTCTGTCTGCTTGTCAACAGTCACAAAGAGCTTTCTCTGTAGTAGGAGGATCAACTTGATTATTCTTATAGTTGGAACATCAACATAGATGTGTCTATTAGTTGGAAGATCAATTTAGTTGTTCCGAGTGGTTTGGGAGGGTCAATTTAGACGTTCCAATTAGACGGAGGATTGATTTAGATGTTCTGCATAGATAGAGGATCAATTTAGGTATTCCTATTAGTTGGAGGATCAATTTAGGTGTTCCTAAAAGATGGAGGATCTACGACAAAGTTCTTAATAGTAGGAGGATCAGTTCGGCCGTTCCTCGTAGTTGGAGGATCAATTTAGAAGTTTCAATTAGTTGGAGGGTGAATTTAGAAGTTCCAATTAGTAGGAGGATGAATTTAGATTGTTTACAATAGTTAGAGGATCAATTTAAATTGTTGTAGTAGTTGGAGGATCAGTTTAGGTATTAAAACTTTTTTGGAGGATCAATTTAGAAGTTTTTATCTGTTGGAAGATCAATTTAGGTGTTCATAATAGTTGAAGGATGAATTTAGCACTTTCTATTAGTTGGAGGATGAACTTAGAAGTTTCAATTAGTGAGAGGATATCTGTATTTTTTTAATATGGAAAGTGGAAGAATTGACTCCGCATTGAAGAAAGTTGTTTATAGTAGTTAGAGGATCAGTTTTGGTGTTAATACCAGTTGGAGGATCAATTTAGTTGTTTGTGGTAGATTGAGGATCAATTTTGGTGTTAATAGTAGATGGATGATCAATTTAGATGTTTCTACTAGTTGGAGGATGAAATTAGGTTTTAATAATAGTTGGGGATCAATTTAGGTGTTAATAGTATCCAACAATTTAAATTGTTTATAGTAGTGGGAGGATTAGTTAGGTATTAGTAATAATTGGTGGATCAATTTAAGGGCTAATAGTAGATGGAGGATCGATTTAGGTGTTAGTAATAATTGGTGGAACAATTAAAGTGCTATTAGTAGTTGGAGGATCAATTTATATGTTCCTAATAGATGGAGGATCAATTTCAGTGTTAATTATAGTTTGAGGTTCAATTTAGGTGTTAATTATTGTTTGGGGTTCAATTTAGGTGTTAACAATAGCTACATGATAAATCTAAAATTTAGGTGTTAACAATAGCTACATGATCAATCTAAGTGCTAATAATAGTTAGAGGATCAATTTGTTAGTTCTTAATAGATGGAGGATCGATTTAGATGTTATAATAGTTGGAGGATCAATTTCGATGTTAATGATAGTTTGAGGATCAATTTAGGTGTTAACAATAGCTAGAGGATCAATTTACTAGTTCTTCATAGATGGAGAATTGATTTAGCTGTAAATGATAGTTGGAGGATCAATTTACTAGTTCGTAGTAGTTGTTAATGATAGTTTGAGGGTCAATTTAGGTGTTAACAATAGTTTGAGGATCGATTTAAGTGCTAAAATCTTTTAAAATCAGAATTTGATATGAAAGATTCAGGAAATGCCAAAAGGATCTTAGGGATGGTGATTGAGATGGATAGGTCCGAGGACATGTTGACTCTCACTCAAGAATCCTACTAAAACAAAGTAGTAACTAAATTTGGCATGAAAGATTCTAAATCCGTTAATGTTCCTTTTGCTGCCCATATGAATCTGTCAACTGAACATTCACCAAAGACTGAAGAGGAAATGAAACAAATGGAAAACATCACATATGCTAATGTCATGGGATCTGTTATGTTTTCCATGATTACCACAAGACCAGACTTGGCTTATGCAATTAGTTTTCTTAGTAGATTTATGTCTAATCCTTATAAACCACATTGGGCAGGTTTAAAGTGGTTGTTGAGATATATTAATGAGACATTAAATCTTGGTTTTGGTGTATAAAAAGGGATCAAAAAATTTGACACTTAAAGGATATGTAGATGCAGATTTTGCTGGTGATAAAGACCATAGAAAATCTACTGTATCCTATTTTTTTACACTTGATGATAATTGCATAATTTGGAAATTACAATTGCAGTCCATATTAACTTTGTCTAGTACTTAAGCTAAGTGTGTTGCTATAACTGAGGCTGTTAAAGAATGTATCTGGTTAAAGGAAAGTTTAAGTGAATTAAACTTTTTGCATGATATTCCTACCATTTTTACTGATAGTCATAGTGCTCATTTACTTAGCAAAAATCATGTCCATCATCAAAGGTCCAAACATATTGAGGTGGAGTATCATTTTATTAGAGAAAAAATTGCTGCACGTGAAGTAAATTTGATTAAAATTCATACTGAAAAAAATTCCTTAGATATGGGGACTAAAGTTGTACCTGTAGGTAAGTTTAAAACTTGTTTATCTTTATTGAATATTGATGAAGGATAATTTTTGCAAGTACATGGGCGGTGATGTATGATTAGCAAACTAAGCACGCTTAAACAACCAGGGGGAGTGTATTGTGTGAGAAACAATGTGAAGAATGTAGAGAAAAACGTGTTTTCCACCTTCCACAACTCTTTTAAAAGTCAGATTTGGTTGGAAGGCCACATGGCAACCCTGGATTGGCTCTTATTCTATCACTTGGATTGTGCTTCTTCATAACGGGTTATGGACCGTTGGATCTAATCTATGACTAAGATTAAGTCATGGCACTATGACCTTTGGTTTGGCTATGATTCTCGATCATTCCATGGTTTTGCTGTTTTTCACTTTGAGCAATTCTCTCTCTCTAAGTTCTTCCAGTTTTCTTCTTGGTTTTGAACTGTAATTCTTAGAGGTTCTAGCCAAAATGTGCCGAGTAATCCTGTGTGATTCATGTTGCTACAGTAGATCAGGCCTGTAATAGTAGCTGATTTCGGATCAGTAGTCGTTCATGAAGTTCTGTGATTTCTTTGGTTAGGTTTTAAGATTTACGGGATCTTTTGAAGATCGATGACTAAATCTAAGCCTGATTGAGCCTCGCTTTATATATACCCAGTGGAAGGTTTTTGCTGTGCTTAATGTTTTGGGCTAATCCCGAGCCCCCATATTACACTTTAAAGCAGAACTGGATGAACAATTTTGGGTGTTCTTTTACTTTCTGCATTGTCTGATTGTGTTTATATTTTCATCAGTTTATCATTACTGGGTTAAAAACACCAACAATTGGTACTAGAGCCTTCGAGTTCTCTGGATATGCAAGTTTTTTTTTTAATAAAAGTTTCTAAGGGATCAAAAGTTATTTAGGGATCTATTTTTTCATCTCCTGAACTGTGGCATAAGAGGATGGGACGTACAGGGAATAAAGGGCTAAAATCTTTAAGTAACCAAAAGTTGCTTGGGAAAGATGTAACTGAGACATTGGACTTTTGCGAAACTTGTGTATTAAGCAAATCTCACGAAGTGAGCTTTGAGACAGGTTTACATGATAATAAGAGATCTTTAGAATACTTCCATGCTGGCTTATGGGGACCATCATCTTACATTTGGTGGTAATAGATATTTTTTTATCTATTGTTGATAATTATTCTAGAAAAGTTTGGATGTATCATTTGAAGAATAAATCAGAGTCTTTTCAAAAGTTCAGAATATGGTTGAAAACCAATTGGACAGTAGGTTAAAAACTCTAAGAACTGACAATGGTCTTGAGCTTTTTAACTTTGAATTTGACAATTTCTATAAACAGAAAGGGATTATGAGACATAGGACTGTTAAAATACACCTCAACAAAATGAGGTAACATAAAGAATGAACATAACTTTAATGAATAAGGTTAGGTGTATGCTAATCAATTCAGGGTTTGCTAAAGGTTTTTGGGCTGAAGCTCTATGTACAGCTGCATATCTGATAAATAGATCTCCTTCTAGTTCTGTTGAATTTAAAACCCCTCAAGAACTATGTACTGGAAAATCACAAAAACCCATCTTACATCAAGATATTTGGATGTGCAGCTTATGCACATCAAACTGAAGGGAAACTAGACCCTAGGGCAACAAAATTTGTCATGTTAGGTTATCATGAAGGTGTTAAAAGTTACAGGTTGTGGGTGTTAGGGGTCCAAGATATTAAAATAATTAACAGCATAAATGTAAAGTTTAATGAATTTGAGATGCCATGCCTAAAACACAAATATGATGCTTCGAAAGAATCTGAAAATAATAAGATTTAAAATGAGGTGAAGCTGACAAAATGAGAATCTCTCAATCTGAAAGTAATGAAACTTACAACCCTACACCTGAAGAACATGAACAGCAACCTAATGAAGGTGAAGTTGGAGAATTCCAACCTCATCTTGAACCTAAATCTGAAAACCAGGTTGAACTCACTTTGGACACTTCTATTCAAGACTACCAACTTGTTAGAGATAGGGAAAGAAGGCAGGTGAAGCCTAACCCTAGATATGAATCTTGGAACCTTATTGATTTTGCATTGATTTCTGGTGAGGCATGGAACAATCTGAGCCTGCTTCTTATGAAGAAGTAGTTAGGGTGACAAAATCTGGAAATTGTGAGATGGTAATGGAAGAAGAAACGCAGTCTTTAACTAAAAATAAGACTTGAAAATTAGTTGTGACACCCAAGAATCATAGGATTGTCCAATATAAATGGATTTACAAATTAAAAGGGGGTAATAATCTGACTGGTCTATTATGGTACAAAACCGACTTGTTGCAAAGGGGTTTACTTCAAAAGAGGGAATAGATTACAATGAAATATTTTCTCCTGTGATAAAATATAAGACCATTAGGCTTATTCTTGTACTTGTTACTCATTTTAATTGGGAACTTGAACAATTAGACGTTAAGACACCCTTTTTACATGGTGAACTGGAAGAAGAGATTTACATGACACCGCCTCAAGGATTTAAGGTGAAGGGTAAAACAGATTATGTGTGTAAATTGCAAAAATCTTTGAATGAACTTAAACAAATTCCTAGACAGTGATACAAACGGTTTGGCGTTAATACTATTTGGAGGATCAAGTTAGGTGTTTGTCGTAGATTGAGGATCAATTTTGGTGTTAATAGTAGCTGGATGATCAATTTAGATGTTTCTACTAGTTGGATGATGAAATTAGGTTTTAATAATAGTAGGGGATCAATTTAGGTGTTAATATTAGTTGGAGGATCAATTTAAGTGTTAAGAATAGTTGGAGAATCAATTTAGATGCTAATAATAGATAGACAGTCAGTTTAGGTTTTATTAATAGTTGGAGGATCGATTTAGATATTAATAATAGTTAGGGGAATAATAGTTAGAGGATCAATTTAAATTGTTTATAGCAGTGGGAGGATTAGGTTAGGTATTAGTAATAATTGGTGGATCAATTTAAGGGCTAATAGTAGATGGAGGATCAGTTTAGGTGTTAGTAATAATTGGTGGAACAATTAAAGTGCTAATAGTAATTGGAGGATCAATTTATATGTTCCTAATAGATGGAGGATAAATTTCAGTGTTAATTATAGTTTGAGTTTTGATTTAGGTGTTAATTATTGTTTGGGCTTCAATTTAGGTGTTAAAAATAGCCAGAGGATCAATCTATGTGCTAATAATAGTTAGAGGATCAATTTGCTAGTTCTTAATAGATGGAGGATCGATTTAGATGTTAATAATAGTTGGAGGATCAATTTCGGCTTTAATGATAGTTTTAGGATCAATTTACTAGTTCTTCATAGATGGAGAATTTACTTAGGTGTTAATGATAGTTGGAGGATCAATATACTAGTTCATAGTAGTTGTTAATGATAGTTTGAGGATCAATTTAGGTGTTAACAATAGTCTAAGGATCGATTTAAGTGCTAAAATCTTTTAAAATCAGAATTTGATATGAAAGATTTAAGAAATGCCAAAAAGTGATTAAGATGGATTTGTTCGAGGACATGTTAACTTTCACTCAAGAATTCTACTTGAATAAAGTAGTAACTAAATTTGGCATGAAAGATTTTAAACATGTTAATATTCCTCTTGCTCCCATATGAATCTGTCAACTGAACATTTACCAAAGACTGAAGAGGAAATGAAACAAATGGAAAACATCCCATATGCTAATGTTATGGGATCTGTTATGTTTTCCATGATTACCACAAGACCAGACTTAGCTTATGCAATTAGTTTTCTTAGTGGATTTCTGTCTAATCATTATAAACCACACTAGGCAGGTTTAAAGTAGTTGTTGAGACATATTAATGGGACATTAAATCTTGGTTTGATGTATAAAAAGAGATCCAAAAATCTGACACTTAAAGGATATGCAAATGCAGATTTTGCTGGCGATAAAGACCATAGAAAATATACTACATCCTATTTTTTTACATTTGATGATAATTGTATAATTTGAAAATCACAATTGCAGTCTATAGTAACTTTGTCTAGTACTGAAGCTGAGTATGTTGCTATAACTGAGTCTGTTAAAGAATGCATCTGGTTAAAGGGAATTTTAAGTGAATTAAACTTCCTGCATGATACTCTTACCATTTTTACTAATAGTCATAGTGCTCTTTTACTTAGCAAAAATCCTGTCTATCATGAAAGGTCCAAACATATTGAGGTGACGTATCATTTTATTAGAGAAAAGATTGCTGCATGTGAAGTAAATTTGATTAAAATTCATTTTATCTCTACTAAATATTGATAAAGGATAATTTTTGCAGGTATATGGGCGATGATGTATGATTAGCAAACTAAACGTGCTTAAACAATCAGGGAGTGTATTGTGTGAGAAACAAGGTGGAGAATGTAGAGAAAAATGTGTTTCCCACATTTAATAACTCTTTTAAAAGTCAGTTTGGTTGGAAGGCCACATGGCAACCCTGAATTAGCTTTTATTCTATCACTTGGATTGTGCTTCTTCATAAAGGTTATGGACCGTTGGATCTAACCTACGGCTAAAATTAAGTCATAGCATTATTACTCTTGGTTTGGCTGTGATTTTCGATCGTTCCATGGTTTTGCTGTTTTTAACTTTGAGCGACTCTTTCTCTCTCTAAGTTCTTCCAGTTTTCTTCTTTGTTTGATTTGTAATTCTTAGAAGTTCTAGCCAAAATTTATTGAGTAATCATGTGTGATTCGTGTTGTAACAGTAGATCAGGCATGTAATAGTGGCTAATTTTGGATCTGTAGTCATTCGTGAAATTCTGTGATTTCTTTGGTTAGGTTTTAAGATTTACGAGATCTTTTGAAGATCGATGACTAAATCTAAGTCTAATTGAGTCTCGCTTTATATGTACTCTCCCGTGGAAGGTTTTTGTTGTGCTTAGTGTTTTGGGTTAATCCTGAGCCCCCAGGTTAGGCTGTAAAGCTGAATTGGGTGAACAATTTTTGGTGTTCTTTCACTTTCTGCACTATGTGGTTGTGTTTATATTTTCATCAGTTTATCATTATGGGGTTAAAAACCCCAACACAGAGAAATGATTCAACACAGTTTATTAAAAGTTGAAGGAACAACTGTTTACCTGCTTTTGATTGAGGATTATTGGTATGGTTTATTATCAGTACCATTAACTCGTCTCTAGGAAAGATTGAAACTTTGGCCCTTCAAGCATTCTACATTCAGAAGGTCAAAATCAAAAGGTGATAAATTAGTTAAATTTTAGCAAGCTATGCTTCGCGCAGGAAGTCTAATGAATTTTAGGATTTGGAAATGAATGTCTAGGTAATAGAATTTTGTTGCTTGTGATATCTGAAAAGCGAGCTAGGACATTGGAGGATCTATCTCATAAGGGCGAGCAAGATATTCTCTAGAATGCTCGAGGACAATTAACGAGCTGAAGTTATATAAGGATAAATTCTTGAAGAGAAGGATGAGCTCGTGAAGATCAATAATAAGCGCCAAAGATTGTGCTAAGAAAGAAAGAAATAAATAAATAAATGAATAAGAGGAAGAAGAGAAAGCCATAGCTGCATTCAAAGAGTCCTCGGAGCTTGAGGATCTCATACACATTCCCAGGAGCTATTTGATGAGTTTAAGAAGTCTGACGAGTTTAGGAAGGAGATTATTGGCTTCTGTGTAGAAAACCACAGAAGTGCATTAAGGACTGCCTAGAAAAGAAACGTGGAGTAAATTGAAATGCTCTTTGCTGATGTTGATGGTGAAATTCTATGAGCTTCTGACAAAAAAATTCTCTCTTTGATTAGTGCACTATTAATAGGTAAGAATAGGTGATAAACTGCTCACTAGTTCCCTCCTGCCATCGGACACTAAATGCTGTGGCCCTGTTCTTACCTATTGATAGTGCACTAATCCAATCTATTCCATTGAGCATGGAGCAGCAACATGACCATCTCATCTGGCATTTTGATCCCAGTGGCAAGTATTACGGTCCGTAGTGTATACAATCTCATACTTTCTCATGTGCTTGATAAACCTAGTGGAAATTAGTTTACTCAGTGGCGGAAAGTGATCTAGAAACTCCAGATTCCCCCGAAAGTTAAGTTGTTTATCTAGAGAGTTTTTCACCATGACTTTCCTACAAAGTTCAATCTGCTAGCTTAGCATCTGAATGTGGTACTTGGCTGTTTTCGGGGTGGCTTTCATGAGATGAATTCTCATGCTTTATACTCCTGTTCTTGAGCAAAGACTGTTTGGAAAGAAGCCTAGTGGTGGGAGAATGTGAAGTCCTTGGTCAGTGACAATATGGCTGCTACATTAGTGGAGATCATCCAAGTCATATTTTGAGGAAATTAGTATATTGCTATGGGTTATATGGACTGAGAGAAACATGGTGGGCAGGCATGAACCTCAGGGCTCTATTTGAATTTGCTTTGTCCTTCCACAATTCTTTCCTGCAGAGCTGGAAAATTAGTGTTCATACGAGGGAGATATAGCAGCCGGTTGTAGTGTGGAGAGAAGGAGAGGTAGTGGAATTCAGCAGCGTGCCTTACAACTTAATTCTATTGCATCTGTGCATTTGGATGCTGAGTTTGTTGGTATAGGTTGGATGCTGCAGAATGAAGGGGGCTACGTGGTCTTGGCTTATGCTTGCAGGCTTACAGTTGGTAAAACACGTCCAAATTATACTAAAACGAGAGTACCAACTTCTTAACCTTTTCTTGTCCTTGTAAAGTTGCATTAATGGCTGAACACCTCTAGTTTAAGAGATTTACTATACCTTGTAGCTAGAGCCAGAAATGCAAGTTATAATTTATGATAATCAATACGCTTAACATCATGTTGGTAGTCCTCGACTAAGATATCAGTCGACGAATAACCTGAAATAAAAAGTGAAGTTTTTAGTTGTTCTAATAAGTAAAAAAGAGAATAATATAAAGCATATTTGACTCGAGAGACACGTGCAAGATCAAGGTCATGTATTAATCAAGACTACTTCAAAGGACATGGTTCTTAAATTAGTTTTTTAATGCTCCGAGTCTTGTAAATCGCATAAAAAACTACAGTACATTTTTTAAAGGTACCATTTTCACTCACAAACATGGGATTGTTTTGCTATCTCTTCTTAGTATAACTGACAATCTCTTCCATGCATCTTGGAACAACAAAAGATACAGACATCTGTGTCTGCAAGAAAAAATAAACAAGATGTTAAGAAAACTACAAATTAATTCGTAAAATTTTTTAACAGTTTTTTTTTTTTT
>CAIGRK010179099.1:0-10674 GCA_903798315.1 Fraxinus greggii | reverse complement strand
AAGAACAAGGAAAGCAATAGTCTCGCAATTAATAATTTGTCAAAAGTCCTTTTACAATGAAAGGTTTTTTGGTATTTATACCAAGCCCTAAAAATTAGATAAAAACGTGCATAATCTCGTAAATAAGGTAGGAGATTGACTAAACATAGAATTCCAGCAATTATAGAAAATTTCACGGAAAAGAAAGAAATTAGCAAATTTTTACCCTATGCGACCGTGTAGGTATATCCTATGCGATCGCATAGGCTGTCAGCTGAGCCTTCTGTTGGTCTCGGTAGATGGTTATGCGACCGCATAGCTGGGACAACTGCTATCGCATAGTTGTCTGGTTTGGGCTTCCCTTCCGTTTCCTTCAACACATTGATTCATCCTGACGCCGGCCTCGACCCCAACATAGAACTTGCTCCACTCTTCGTTATGAATGCAATGTCTTCAACCGTAACTCGAACAAGCAATGCCATCTCCTCTTTCACTCGCTTTGCCATCGATCGAGTCATCGACCCCTTATCAACCATCAATGGATCCTTCCCTAGACTTGTCCTTATTGCAACGGTACCTTGGTCACATCAATAGATTTTACAAGATGGTACATTTTATTCCATGTCACAAAACCGATGATGCTTCCCATGTTGCTGATTTGTTCTTTAGAGAAATTGTAAGATTACATGGTATGCCTAGAACAATAGTTTAAAATAGAGATGCCAAGTTCTTGAGTTACTTTTGGAAAACTTTGTGGTGTAAGTTAAGGACTAAGTTATTATTTCCTACTGCTTATCACCCGCAAACTGATGGTCAAACCGAAGTAGTGAATAGGACTTTGTCTACTTTGTTGAGGGCTTTTATTAAAAATAACATCAAAACTTGGGAAGAGTGTTTACCACACGTTGAGTTTGCTTATAACCATACTGTTCATTCTAGTACTAAGTTTTCACAATTCGAAATTGTTTATGGTTTAAATCCTTTAATTTCATTAGATTGAACGCCATTACCTTTGTTAGAACGTGCTAACTTGGATGGAAAGAAAAATACTGAATTTGTTAGGCAGATACATGAGATGGCAAGACTCAACGTTGAGAGAAAAATGAAGCAATATGCAAAACAAGCTAACAAAGGGTGCCGAAAGCTAATTTTTGAACCCGGTGATTAGGTTTGGTTGCACATGAGGAAAGAGAGATTTTTAACACAAAGGATTTCTAAGTTGCTTCCGAGAGGAGATGGACATTTTCAAGTCCTTAAGCGTATCAATGACAATGCACACAAGTTGGATTTGCCAGGTGAGTACAATATCACTTTCAATGTTATTGATTTAAGTCCTTTTGATGTGGGTGATGATTTGAGGACAAATCCTTTTCAAGAGGAGGGGAATGATAATGGCACGGCTAACCTATGGAATGCAGATCCTATTCAAGTTCCAATTGGCCCGGTTACAAGAGCTCGAGCTAAAAGGTTCAAGGAAACTCTCAATAGGCTGATTCAAAACATTTGGACTGAGGTGAATTCTTGGAGGCCCAAGGAAGATGCTCCACGTGCCCCCACAAGGATGGATTTCCATGATTCAAGTTTTGGAATAATCAAGCAATAAAATTCCTCAAGGAGAACAACTCAAGATTGTGTGAATTAAAGTTTAGTTTCCTAAATTGGTGACTTACACGATTTTGGTTGCCTGCCATTTTAAAAAAAATCTTCTTAATATAGCTAAATTATCTTTCTTATTTATTAATAATTATTTTTGCTGAGTTGTAAGGGTTGCATGCCAATTTAGATACTTTCCTTATTTGATGGTGGAATAGGCGTGATTTAAGGAGGCCCATTAGGAATCAATCTCTAACATTGATTATGATAGGCATTGCGAATTCATGGCAGCATATTTGGGATTTCTAGCTATCAAATTTGTGGACCTCTTTGTATTTGAATAGTTATTAGCTTGATGGATAGGAATTTAGATTTCATTCAAAAAATTGTGAGAGTAGTGTATTTGAGCCACATTATTTAGAATAGTAGATTGATGGAGAATGTGTGGTTGAAAAAGAAGGAAAAGTTATTGATGTGATAGAAAATATTATTTTATTGAAGTATGTGTGGGTGAAAATGAGNGTATTTGAATAGTTATTAGCTTGATGGATAGGAATTTAGATTTCATTCAAAAAATTGTGAGAGTAGTGTATTTGAGCCACATTATTTAGAATAGTAGATTGATGGAGAATGTGTGGTTGAAAAAGAAGGAAAAGTTATTGATGTGATAGAAAATATTATTTTATTGAAGTATGTGTGGGTGAAAATGAGTAGAAGAATGAAAATGAAAATTTTAATCTGGCTCAAACAAGAGCTAAATTCTCTTTGGTTCTTTTAGAACTTCTGAACTTATCGAAATTTTCCGTGGCTTTTACCTAACAACTTATCATTCAATCCCCTCCATAACTGGTTGTGGCGTTTTCATCATACCAAGGTTCTTGCTTCAATATAAGCAACGAGTCGCTATTTCATCTAAATCTGTTCCTAGACTATCTTAGAGTCTTTCTTGATCCATCTATCTTTCTCAATTTCTTGGCTTGATCATAACAAGCCTCACTTTTAGTTGAGATTTCCTTGGTGGGATAAATTCACCTTCAGCTGAAATTCCTTGGGTATGATAAACCTCACCTTCGTTTGGAGTTTCTCTTACGGACTGAGAATTGCCTTTATATTTTCTTTGCCGTGACTTTATTTCATGTCCAATCTTGGTTTGTGTTTCAAGCATCCGTTTCTTCTTTTCACCCATGAATATGATATTATCCTCTGAGGACTTTGTGGCTACTTTCCTTAGAGCATTGACGTAGCATTCACGCATGGTAGCTTGATTTCCCTTATACTAACTAGCCCTTGGGGAGTTTTACATTTCATGCACATACGATAGATAGATGTTACTACTTTAAGTTGTTTCAGAGCGGGTCTTCCTAAGATCCAATAACCAGTTTTGCTATCCATGATTAAGAAATTTATTGAAAGTAATTATCTCTTCATCGAGCTCAATTGCCAACATAATTTGTCTTCTTAGGATCAAGCTATTTTTCTTGAACCCATATGAGGTTCAGTCATGGATATCCATGTGTGATCAACCTACATTTCATCAAACGAACTTCCAAACCAAATACTCACAAAGTTTTCATTATTTACCAACATACGACTGAGACCCTTACGAGCTATTATAGCCCGCACTACCCATGCATCGCAGTGGGGATATATATCACTATTAAATGTAATTGGAAGATATGTAGTTTTAGGATTACCTCGAATCCATAATACTTCCTGCATGGGCCTTTTCGCAACGCGGGCATAATTCCTCTGTTCGTTCATTATTTCTCCACCTATATAAGGCCTCCAATTATGGTGTTAATTTTCCTTACTGGGGTAAGGAGTTAAGAGCATTCACAAGTGCTTGTGTTGGCTCGGACTGCCTTGGTCTGACTCCTCGACCTCACCCACTGGTTGGGTAAGGTGGTCACCTGCTTTTATCTTTTCCACGTTAACTTCCTTGTTGACTTTGCAGTTTGACAATGATGTGTACCTCATAGCACTCATCTATATTGTAATCCCTAAAACGGTGAATTTTGCCAAATTTTGGCTTTTAGGGAAGGGGTGTCCTTTACCCATGCCTAGTAGAGGGGCTAAACATACTCAATGCACCTTGCTTCTGGGTTCCTCATAATGCAAGTTTTGTTGCACTCGTGATTTAGAAGAATATACTAAGGTCCTACCTTTGAGTTTCTCCGTACAAATCTACTCCACCTTCTTTCGATTAGCAATGGTGTCCTCTGTTTAGATCTCACTCTGGATCAAGTTTCCCAGGTAGTAATAAGAAGTTGGATTTCGATTGTGGAAATCCTACCAAAAGGAAATCTCCATCAGTAGGCCATTCCACATGACGTCTCTGGCCTTCTCATCCAATATAGTCAAGCAAGCAATTAGTCTGGTGCTAAACCATGCAAAATAGCTTTCAAGAGACTCGTCTTCTTCCGACAGCGTGTCATTCAACTATGTAGCTAGTACTTGCCCCATTCCAATCTCGACAAATGCTCTCAAAATGCATGTTTCAGCTGTAGCCAACTTCTGATTGATTCTAGCAATAAATTGCTATACCATCTCTTATCAGGTCTGTCTAGTGATAAATAGAAGCTTGGAACTGTAGTGCGAGGCTTGCCTTTTTCAATATCATCTGCACCTTATACTCAAACAAATTGTACATAGGATCTCGTTTCCCATTGAATTTATCCATAATGGGGCGAATAAATTTGTTGGAAATTGGCACCACTTTGATTTCTTTGGAAAACAATACATATTCGTCATCTTCATCCATTTCATACGATCCAGTCATCTGATTTCCACACTTCTCAAACGAAAGAGTATTGTATGAAGTATCGATGGAGTTCTTTGCTTTCCCGATCCTTCTTGCGGTAGTATGGAACTCATCCATTGATTTCCCTAGATTGGATATAGGTTGACCTCATCCCTTTTTCTTTTTAGTACTTTCATTAGCTCTTGAAACATGCTGGTTTCTACTCTTCTCGCGGAAAGAGCCAGCGATATGCTTATCTCGGTTTTCATCGAATTTCTCTTGCCGCTCCTTCTGGATTCTCAATTTTTAAATGCAACGATACATTTTCTGCCATTAACATCTTCAGGCTTTCTGTTATCTCCTGGATTATTTTTGCAATGGACATCTTTTTTCTTAAATGGCAGTGTTGGGCGGCTAAATCCGAATGTGACTTTCCAGGTTTTTGTCGCTGCTATTTCAGATTAGCATGGCTATCCACAGGATCGTTGCCACTATAAATTTTTATTTCGACATGCGGTTATAAATTTCCTACTGGTTCACTCATTTTTTTGAGATCTTATAGATTTCAAGGTTTTCTTAGCTATCTGAGAGGAAAATATTCGAATTACATGTCTTCTTAGTATTTATTGATTTTCCTCTACGCTTTGGGCCATTTCAATCATTTAGGAAATAACAAGTGGTAGATCTATACTAGTTATCTTGCAGCTGATTCTATTAAAAAAAATCATATTTTATTCACAGGCCCATGTGTAGCCTGCCTGGGTGAGGAAAAGGTTCACATGAAGGGCTGCGAACTCTTTATGTTTTTACTTTCTGTACATATTTAATGTATGCTTTGCAAGCGGTGGGAGGGGTTTGCTTTATTATGTTCTTGGTCAAACATCAACATACATCAAATCGGTTCAAATGCATATGCCCATGGCTTTTCGCAATGTTTCGTATCTAATAGAATTTAAAGCCTTGGTGAGTAAATCAACTTGTTGTCCTTCAATATGTATGTCTTCTCAGACATTCCACTCGACTAAGTCTCAGATAAAATGATGTTTAATGTCTATGTGCTTAGTTCTAGAATGTTGAATATGATTCCTAGTGATATTTATGGCACTAGTATTATCACAGAAAATGGTAATAGAATCTTGATGAATACCATAGTAATTGAGCATTGCTTCATCCAGAGTAGCTGTGTATAGAAACTATCGGTAGCTATATACTCATCTTCTACAGTAGACGAGGATATAGAATTTTGCTTCTTACTTAGCTAAGATTATTATCCATGTAGAAATAAAATTCAGATGTTCTTTTCCTATCATCCATGTTTCCAGCCTAATCAGCATTTGTATATCCTGTTGGATGAGAGTTTGAATTTATAGTATTATAAACCAAAGCTATAAGTGCTATTAACATATCTAATGATTCGTTTCACTACTGCTAAGTAAGATTCTTCTGGTTTGGCTTGATATCACACACACACTTCAACACCGAAAGCTATGTCAAGATGGCTTACAATCAAATATAGAAAGCTGCTTGTCATGCTCCTGTATAAGCTATGGTCGATGTCCTTGCCTTGATCATTTCTACAAATCTGCATAGATGTATCCATGGGAGTCGTAATTGCCTTGGTGTTTTTTTACCAAATCTCTTCATCAGATTCTTCGTATATTTAGCCTATAAGATGGAGATTCCTATGTCAACCTATTTAACCTACAAACCTACAAAATATCGTTTAGCTCACCAACCATTCAAATTTCAAACTCCTTTTGCACTAGAGTAACAAAATCCTTCGATTTTGTTTCAAATGTAGATCCAAAAATTATATCATCAACATAAATTTGAGTTGCCTGATGAACAAAGTTTTGTTCGCTCCCCCTCTTCTGTATCTCTTCTCAAGTAGGAACACAGTCAGTCTTTTATACCAAGCTCGGGGAGCGTATTTCAATCCATACAGTGTTTGTTTAAGTTTTATTACATGGTCGATAAGATATGGATAAATGAATCATTTTGGTTGCTTTATGTATGCTTCTTTATTTAAGATTCCATTCAGATAGACACTTGACATCCATCTGATAATGTTTGAATCCCATCTGACGTGCAACCGACAATAGAAGTCTGATCGAGTCAAGTTTGGCCACAGATGCAAAATGTTTCATCAAAATCAACTCATTCAACTTCGGTATAACTCTTTGTTACTAGTCATGCCTTGTTTCTAACAATGTGTCATGTTCATCTGATTTGTTTTTGAAGATCTATTTTGTTCCAAATGTGTGGAAATACTTGAGATTTGGCTTCCTACCTTTTCAAATTTCATATGGTGTTTGTGAGGTACTATTTCTCAAAGATACATGGTTTAACATGTAGCAAGCAGTGTTTATAGCTTTATGCCGCAATTTAACAAGGAGTTTCTTACTATTCATCGTCACCCTAACTATTTCTTGTTAAGACCAATTTTCCCTTTCGACGACACCAGTTTTTTTAGGGGTTTAAGGATTAGAAAAGTGATGAAAAATATCACACTTTTCACAGAATTTAAAAAAGTTAGCATTTTCAAATTCCTTACCATGAGCACTCCTAATTCTTATAATTTAGTCCCCTCAAAGTGTTTTTTAGTGGTCAATTTTTTATATAAGAATGTAAATCTTTCAAAAATATCACATTTCTCTCTTAAAAAGTCTACCTAAGTGTACCTAGAGAAATCGCCAACAACTACATAAACAAACATTTTACCATTCAGGCTTTTAGTCTGAATTGACCCCATCAAATCCATATGTAGCAATTCAAGGTTATGAGAGGTAGTAAAAAACTGACCTCATTTATGTACAATTCTAGTTTGTTTACCTTTTTGTCATGAGCGATGCACTCTTTCAAGTTTTTTTTGTGAGCTTCAGAACTCCTCTTACTGTATTACGTTTAATAAGTCTAAAAAGATCTCCATAGTTCAAGTATCCCTATTGTTTGTGCCACGGGTCAGTAGAGTTAGCTTTTGAAACTTGACATGAAATTTTAGATTCAAGCAAATAGCATTTATTACTAGACCCAGTACCACGTACGACACAGCTATCATCATTTTTTAGAACCTTACATGTACTTTTAGCGAAAATAATCATGAGCTCAATCATCACAGAGTTAACTTACACTAGCCAGGATAACTTTTAGGTAAACAACAAACAAAACATCATTCAAAACATTCAATCCATATATCACAATAGTACCATCACACTCAACTATACTTTGGACACCATTTCCAAAAGTAACTAATCTACATGCATGACTTTTAAAGTTGGTTAACATGAACGATTACCAGTCATGTATCTAGAACAATCACTATCAAAATATCCAAAGTTGGGCACAATAGATTTATAGGTTATATTAACAACATAACAACTAAGGCCATTCTTTTTACCCAAACTTACTTTTTTCTAGCATTAGGATTTTGCTTTAAAGTACCAACAAGCAAGTTAACTCTTTTTACAACATGTTGATTATTGTAAGATAAACAGTGAAATGAATCGTGTCCATACATATCATAGAAACTACATCTGACAGTATGCTATGTCATACCTTTCTAATTTTGAGAGTGATGTTTTACCTGGTTACCTGATGACATGATCTGAATCAAGTGTATGGATGTAGTAAGAGTCTATGGGTACGAGTCGAACATTGATACTATCCCTTTATCGGTGGTTTTGTTTGGTGCTTTGGCTACAACTTTAGATGTATAATCTAGCAGTTTATCATATCCAGCTTCTTTGACAAACTTCAACTAAGTTAATTAGTTCTCATTTCCTTTCCTTTCCTCCTTTCATAGCCTAAACCTTAAATTCGAGGTTTTTCCATAGATAAGAAAATCACTTAGGCAGGAAGATCCAGTGGTCAATCATTTAACTCTCTCCTTGGTGTGACTTAGTTCAACTAGAAGGTCCAAAACTTGATTTTCTTTTTTCTATAGAACTATGGATAAAACTTTTTTTTTCTGTTGTAACCACAACCCTTTCTTCTTCAGTAAACTCCATATTTGCAAGAAGTGTAACATTTTTTTCTTGTTCAATCTCCATATTATTTTCAGTGTCGAGCATTCTGAACATACATTACTTGTTCAGCTATGTCTGTATTCAATAAGTCTGTACCTATAGACAACAATTGCAGTGAGTTAGAGTCAGACATAAGATTGACAGTAAATGAGGTTTCCTGGTTACGTCAATTTTGTCATTCTCGTCCGTGTTTGACTCTTTGTCCTCATCTTCGCTCCATGCACGTTCAACATCTATGTGTCCAAATCCTTCATATTCATGGCATTCAATACGATTTTGAGTTCTCTCACTAGATGAAGTTGGATTTTTCCTTGAGTTGTTAAAGAACTTCTTCTATTGTGGTTAAGGTTTTGAACTTGTTCCTTTCTGATTGCTCTTTGGGAATTTCTTAAACTGCTTGGTAAGCATGGCCATATGTTTATCACTCTCACTTTCTTCATCATCTTCTTCCTCAATATCTTTGACTTTTAAGGCAATTCTGGATCCTTTTTCTCTCTCCCCTATAGAGATATAACCCATACTCATCAGCTAGTTATCAAAGAATCTTCTTCATTATTTTCTTTTTAAATACTTCTTCCCCAAAGTGTATGCTGAGTTGATAATGCCCTTGAATTGATCATCACCTCTCATTGTCAATTGTTCAAATTCAAGGATGAGCATTTGAAGTTTTGAAGACTTCACAATGGAAGTTCTTTCATTTGCCACTTGTAGTGTATCCCAAGCTTCCTTGACTACCTTGCATATAGAAATCAAGTGAAATTGTTTGGAAGCAGAAGAGAAAATTTCATTTAAAGCTCTTAAATTACAACTACCATTGCTAAAATCTGCACTACCCCACCTTTAAATTACAACTACCATTTCAGTCGTAATGGGTATTTTATATCCATATATGATTGTATGCAAACAAATTCAATATAAGGGCTGGAAAGATACCTGAATCCTAATATTTTAATATGAATAGTTAGTCCAGTCTAAGACGGGAATGGTTCTCTATCAATTAATAGATTTTTCATGGATCACATTTTTCTAAAATTTCTTGGTTTTGATACCAAGTGTAAATTCTAAAACCTAGATATATAAAAAATCTCTTTTTATATATATTATTTAAATAGTGGACGTCAGTCAAAATGTCCTATACTCAATTTTTAGCAGTTCTGACTACAACACACAGATTGAGTCGGTGTTCTAACAGTTTTAAAGTATGCGGAAATTAACGAGTAGATTAAAACTTGAACACCAGATGTAACGTGATAAACCACAAAGGAAAAGATCCATGAGCCTCATGCCACGGGGTAAACAATCCACTAAATCAAATGATAAAAAAAATAAAAATAAACAATAGTCTTGGTTTTGTAATTTTGCAAAATTAACAAAGACAATCAAAAGAAATCTGAGAACAACTCCTTTTTCATTGGGATTGGTTCTTTTTTGTATATTCTTATTCATTCAATAAAAAAAAAATTTCCTTTTCCGATTCGGACACAAGGAGCATGAAGGGTTTTAACTTCTATTCTAACGGATTGAATATAAGAAAGAATGGAGCTAAGTCTAAGTTACTTGTATCCTTTTTTTTTGACTTATTGGAGAAGTGAAATCAAATCATCCGATCTTGACTTTATTACTACTTCACTATTGTACTCGGTCACAACTACACTTGGATTAAAAATCACAATTCCTAACTTATGCTAAGCAGCTTGATCAATCGATGGGATTGTACATCAGGCACATTGTTTGGTGTCTCCAAATAAGTTGCAGAAGACGGTTGACTTTGAAAGTAATGTATAAAGCATTTGTCCGGTTGAACTTGTATCCACCATAATATTTTAGCTCTAAGTCACCTGACATGAACATTCAAAGTTGCAATTCCAATCTTGTTTTCTTCCTTTACTTATACAAAGCAATCAACAAGAATTAGAATTAATTCTTGCCTAAATCATGGACATTAAACATGATAAGAATATATTATATTATATTATATTATATTATATTATATTATATTATATTATATAAGAAATTCTTGATATGTTGATAAGTAGATTTAAGGAAATTTATTATAGAGAATATTCAGAATGACAAGTAGATAATTCTATACGAGCTGCAATATGGTAACAAGAAAAAATGTTTATTGTTTTAAGCATTGAAACCCTAAAAACCGCAACCTTACAATTCTGTTGAATATACTTACCAACTAGTCAGTTAGAATTGAATGCCTATCAGGATTTGTATCCCGTTTTACATTTTTCGCAATTTTCTTGACATTTAAAAATCTATCCACATATTAAGCTAATAAATTAATATGTAAAAAATAACACTCTCTTTGGTGAACCTTTTCACTCT
>CAIGRK010179078.1:0-10609 GCA_903798315.1 Fraxinus greggii | reverse complement strand
AAAAGAAAGCACAAAATACTAAATATTAAAAATACTTGTTGAAAATATTAAGAGAGAATGAGTCAATGAGAACATAGAGATTTCAAACTTATAGAATGTGAGAGTTTACTATTTTTTCACTTCACAATACCACAATTTATAACCAAAAAAATTACCATTATGTGATCGTTTCAGAGGAAAAAATAATAATTTATCGTCAAACGGTCACAAATGCAGGCTGCAGTGCCTGCAGCGCTGCAGCAGGCGCTGCAGTTAATTTTTTTATTTTTTATTTTTTTACATCGCTGGATCGAATTTCGTTAAACCGGCTCGGACCGGTTTCAGGTCCGGGCAGCCCGTGATTCAGCCCACTCGGTTCACGGGCCGAATTTCGGGCAGGTTCCAGGCCCGCCCGTCTTGACATCACTAGTTAAAAATCTTAACTTTCTCTCCAGATAAAGACGCAAAAATGGCTGCTGTCCTCTTTGGCGTGCAAAAAAATTAAAATCATATACATGGCCTGGTGTAAAACTACAAAACTATGCTCATTGCCTGTTGAATCAATGGTCAAATATAGAAACATCGGGAATTATGTAAATTGTTGGGTTAAAATTCAAATGGGTATGGAATTTTGTCCAATGTTTTCCATTGGTCATTAAGTCATTGTTTGGTCCCTATTAAATTAAAGTTCATTTTCCACCATTTTCTTATGAACCACACATTTTTCAATAAAATAATTTTACACTTGAACCTTTTTAACCACAAATGGGGCACAAACATGGCTAAATCTAAAAGTTTTTCAAAGGATTTTTGAATTTATAAATTGTTATCCCATTTAGTATTAAACTTTAAAAGTTCTGCGAATTTATCAAATCGTTATTTCATCTATCTCTCAATAACTTACTGTTACAAAATTTGATAGACTCGTTGAGATGACAAATGAAAATGTTATCAAGACATATTATCGTCGTTTATTGACAACAAATCAGAAAAAACGCGAGATTAATAAAAAGGGGGCACATGTTTTAATTTAATGACGTTTTTATAAACACTTTTAATAGATGAAAGCGCATTTTTAGTTGATCTATCGTCAACTAACAAAATAATGTGTTAGGTCAAGGAGTTCGTCAAATTTTTTAACATTAAGTTTATTGATCTCAATATATGCTACCAACAGATATCGGTCATACTCGTACATGTGTAAGCTAGGTCCAACACGTAAAGGTAGATTAACGGTCGAGATCACTCCAATATTAGACGTGGGAGAAGTTCAACAACACAAGACGTTGTCGTTTGAGCTCGGGCGAAATAACAGGATACGATTGTATAATAATTACCAATTGCTATGAGTATAGATCAAAGATTGCAAACTAATAAAGGAGAATAAAACTAGTTGTTCCAAGTATCTAAAGTTACGTTAGCCTTTAATTGTTACATGTTGGAGGTATTTAATTGTTACTTTATTTGTAAACCATTTTATTTGTAAGCCATGTAAAAGCAGTACAAGGGGGACGCCGACGGTAAGGGGTGACCAAAGGGGAGCCTGAGGCGGAACCTAAGGATGTCAACATGGTAATAGATCGATCCTCGCATTGTTGAAACTGAGTCCCAAATCGCCCCAATGGATGAACAGGAGAGCTTCCTAGTGGACCACCTAGATCCTGCTAGGTTGTTACAAGTAGGAAGGGGCCTAATGCCCGAAGTCAAAGAAATGCTCAAAAGCTTCTTATCTGAGAATCGGGATGTCTTTGCTTCGAGGCACGAGGATATGGTAGGAATTGACCCCAAGTTTAGCTATCACCACCTGAAAATTGATCATAAAGCTGCCCCGCATAGACAAAAAATGAGAGCCCTTAACCCGGAACGATATAAAGCCCTGAAGGAAGATGTACAGAAGTTAATCCAGAACAGCTTCATCAGGGAAGCCCTATACCTGAAGTGGGTCTCCAAATTGGTTTTAGTAAAGAAGCATAATTGAAAGTGGAGGGTGTGCATTAACTTTTCTGACCTAAACAAGGTTTGTCCCAAGGACAGTTTCTCCCTCCCCTGGTTAGATCAACAGGTGGACTCTACCTCGAGACATGAATTACTGAGCATCATGGATGCCTATTCTAGCTATAATCAAATTCTCATGTACCCAGTGGATGAAGAGAACCCTTCCTTTATCATGAATAGGGGCCTTTACTGCTACAAGATGATGCTTTTTGGGTTAAAGAATGCCGGAGCCACTTACCTAAGACTTGTAAACAAGATGTTTATCGACCTCCTTGGCAAGACGATGGAGGTCTATGTAAATGACATGCTCGTTAAGAGTCTGAAGGCAGATGATCATATAGCCCACTTGGACGATAGCTTTCGTATCTTGAGAAAGCATCGAATGAAGTTAAACCCTCTCAAGTGCGCATTCGGAGTTGCTTCGGGCAAATTCCTAGGTTATATGGTTAATCAAAGGGGTATAGACGCAAATTCCAAAAAGATACGAGGATTGAACGAGGTGAGGTCCCCTCAAAAATCAAAAGAAGTACAAAGCGTAACTGGCCGCGTGGCTGCTTTGTGTCACTTCATCTCAAAAGCCACCGACAAATGTCTTCCTTTCTTCAAGATCCTAAAGGCGAGAAGAAATTCCAATGAACTAATAAGTGTGAGAGGCCTTCCAGGAGCTGAAGAAGAACCTGGGACATGCCTCACTCCTCTCGAAGCGAAAACCCGGAGAGTTCCTACAACTTTATTTGGCTGTCTTGAATGAAGCTCTTAGTATCGTACTTATCAGGGAAAAAGGTACTCAACTATCAATTTACTACATCAGCAAGGCATTGCTAGCGCCCGAAACTTGATACCTAGATATGGAGAAGTTAGCTTTGGCATTGATCACCGTATCAAGAAAGTTGAGACCTTGTTTCCAAGCTCATACGATACAAGTATTGACGAATTTCCCGCTTCGACATGTACTTCAAAAGCCAGATACCTCTGGGAGACTATTGAAATGGGCAGAGGAATTGACCGAGTTTGATGACCTCTTTAAAGCCAGAGCGGCCATCAAAGGCTAGGCCCTAATGGATTTTGTGGCAAAACTTGCCGACGTTCCCGACATGGAAGAGAAGGTGGAATTTGTTGATCCCCCCACATGGAATCTTTTTGTGGATGGGTCGGCTGGAGATGCAGGCTCTGGAACTGGTATGGTCCTGATAAGCCCTGAAGGTCACAAATTGAATAGTGCAGTACGGTTGGATTTAAGGTCACCAACAACGTGGCCGAATATCAGGCTCTACTTGCTGGACTAAGGTTAGCAAGAGAGATGCAAGTGAAGAAATTGTGCATCAACAGCTACTCCTAACTTGTCGTTGGTTTAGTGAACGACAACTTCACAGCAAGAGATAAGGGTATCGCTGCGTACCTCTGGTTAGTGATGGACCTACTCCCAACCTTTGGAAAGTTCGAATTGGCCCAAATTCCACGTATGGAAAATACCCACGCGACGCTCTATCTAATTTGGCAAGCAGTAAGGACTTGGAGTTATCGACGATAGTGCCAATCGAGCACCTCTCAAGACCGTGCATTGCTATGGAAGAGGTTATGTAGGTGGAAGATATTCCCTCCTGGATGCAACCCATCCTATTGTGGCTTCTCTTAAAGACCAGATCCTCTCCGATGACAAAAATGAGGCTCAAAAGTTGAGGATAAGGTCCGTTCACTTTGTTTTTATAGATGACAATTTATACAGACGAGGTTTCTCCTCTCCATTCATTTCCTCAGATGTGTTGGGGGAGAGAAAGCAACCTATATACTACGTGAGATTTACGAAGTCGTTTGTGGAAACCACTCAGCAAGATTAGCGCTAGCACGAAAGGCGTTGAGGAAGGGATATTATTGGCCCACCTTGAAAAATGATGCCGTTCAATTTGCGCGAAAATGCGATAAATGCCAACGTTTCTCCCCTATTTAAAGACAACCGTCCCAAGAACTGACTCTTGTATCTATCCCTTGGCCTTTCGCCAATGGGGGGTGGAATCATAGGTCCCCTGCCAAAGGGCAGAGGAAGTGGTAATTTTGCTATTACTGCAATAGACTACTTCACGAAATGGGTTGAAACTGAACCTTTGGCGAAAATCACAGAAACTAATACTTCCAAGATTTTGTGGAAGAACATTATATGCTGATTTGGGATTTCCCATTCAATTGTGTCAGACATTGAGAAGCAATTCGATAACAACAAAGTCGGAGACCTTTGTGAGGAACTTGGGATCAAGAAATAATTCTCCACCCCTCATCATCCCCAGGCGAACGGACAAGTCAAAACTGTGAATAAAACTATAAAACATACTTTGAAAAGGAAGCTCGACACAGCCAAAGTAGCCTGGGTTGATGAACTGCCACAGGTTCTATGGCCAATCTGAACTACCAGCAAGACCCACACTGGAGAAACTCCCTTCTCAATGCCTTATGGTGTTGAGGTCATGAGCCCTATAGATGTTGGTTTATCCTCTCCACGAAGATTGTATTTTAGCGAGATATCAAACGACGAGCTTAGGAGGTGTAAGCTAGATTTCCTTGAAGAAAAAAAGGATAAATCCCAAGTGAAGTTGGCTGCATATCAGAGGAAGATGACTTGATACTACAATGCCAAGGCCAAGAAGAAGTCGTTCTGAATGAATGACTTAGTGTTTCAGAGAGTGTTTCTATCCTCCAAAGAACCAGAAGTAAGCACTCTGAGTCTAAATTGGGAAGGACCATGCAGTCTCAAAGAAGAACTTCGACCTGGCACATACCGAATTGAAGACATGGGTGGAAAGGAACAGCCTCATCTATGGAACAGTGAGCATCTAAGACTGTACTACCAGTGAATGTACTAAATAGTTGGAAGGTCTTTCCAAACCTTGATAAATGAATAAACATTTTGCACGAAAATCTAAGGAACACTTTTGTTTAAAAGTGTGGGCACCTCGAAGGAGAGGAGAAGATCCCTAAAAAAGGTCACATCATTTGAACTCCAAGGAGTACATCATAAGCCTCGCCTTGACGGAGCTGAACATCAAGGGAGAAACCCTTACATGGATGAACCATCCACCATGTAAGAAGGTATGTGCGCCTCGAAGGAGAGGGTTAAATCCCTTAAGGGATTACCTTTTTCGAACTCTAAAGCGTTCATCACGAGCGTATCTCCGAGGAGTACATCACAATTCCCCCTAACTAGAATGAACGTCATCGAAGAAAACATCAAGTTAAAATCCTGTAAATTGAGTTGACCAATTATGAGGTAAACCTATTCAAAACATAATCTCAAAGGAAAGTACGTTGAAATTATTGACAGTTAAATTATTACTTGAGTAGTTCATTTGAGTTTTTTCATTATTGGACGAGGCCTTCATACTTTTAAAGGAAAAGAAGTAAAATAACAAGCAGTAAAGAAGAGAAAAGACTTGAAAAATAACTTCATTCATTAAGCAAAAGATGATTACACTTACGGTCCAAAGGCATTACAAAGTACAACCTAAGCTATTACCGAGGTGGCTGGCGGCCAATGCCTCATTGGCAGGAGCTTTAGTAGCTACATTGATCAATCCCCTCTTCAGCAGCTTCCTCGACAGGGGTTGGGCACTTCATCTGTGAATTTCGTCCTTAGTTCAGACGCGTTGAGTTCAGAGTAAAGCTCCTCTACCCTTTCTACTACCTCAGCATAGGCGAACCTTCGCTAATAGGTGGTAAACCGCTGGCACTCTTCAGTGAGATGAAATTGGTGATGTAGTTCTTCACTGTTGCTTCCCCAACCTGTTGAGCTCAGCTTCAGCTCTTTTAGCCTCGTCCACATAATATTTGATTTGGCTCTCCACGAACTGATTCGCATCCCTACACCCAGCAAGCTCAAGGTTTGCCTTCTCCAGGGCCTCAACAGTGAGCTTCTGATGATTATTGGAGGTCTCCACCTTTTCGTCAAAGAAGCTACTTCACACTGGGATTCGTAGACCTCCTTTTTCAGAGCCTCCATTACAGCCAAAACAAAAGTCAGCTTCGCCTCGTCTTCAGCTCGCTGGGCCCTCAATGACTCAGTTCCCAAGTTAGTTTTCCTTATTTCCTCCTTAGCCGTGGCCAATTTGTCTACTGAAGTCTTATTCCTTGATTAAATGTCAACCAAAGCAACTTGACATTCTAGCTAACCAAGGCTGCCTTCAGGTCCACCGCATCACATGTGGACACATGCTTCTGCTAACACTCTATCCAAAATTTATGGAAGTTCTCAGTGGCATCTCGGACCAGAGGAGGCAGCATCTCAATTACTACATCATCCTGCCCAGCTAAAAATATGTTGGACTTCCCCGGAGTTCTTTTCGTCTTCTTAGAAGCCTCCTCATTGGCCCTCATTGCCTTCTCCAACTTCACCTCTTTCAACGCAGACTCCATTAACTTAGGCAGTTGAGGAACACCCTTCTTGGGATGAGACACTGCAGTGCCAATTTTAATTGGGCCCCACCTAAGTGCACTAGTTTCCGCTTCTTCTGGGGCTCCTCCTCAACTTTGCCTTTGTATCTTTCGCCCTTCTCAGCTGGGGCTTTCCTCGAAACCTCTTCCTCACTCCCTTCTCAGCGTACTCTTTGCTGAGGCACTCCAACTTACCCCTAGCATTTTTGGCATTGGAAGATGAAGGCTTTAGGGCCCTGCCACCAACTGTTGTTGTGGCCTTAAGAATTGTAGCCATATCTGGGATGGGATATTCATTCTTCCCAAATTTATCTGGAAGCACCCAGAAGGTCAGAAACTTGTAATAAACTAAATGAAATAAGAACAAAATCAAGGGAGCCTCATACTCTTGGAGGCCATCAGTCCCAAATCGATGAAGTATCGGCTCCGGTCTATAAGGTGGTCGAAGCTCTGATGCTTTAAAGACCGCTTGTAGATGTATTTGATTATGTCCCACTCCGCCTCATGAAGCTCAAAGCGCGAACCAAAATCTGTAAAAAGAGCGATCAGTATAAGGCTCAAACACAAAATTAAAATTGTGTAAAACGAGACACTCACGTACTTCATAGTACTAGGTCGATACTGTACAGACTGGGACAGTGTCTCCCTCGACCATCTGCCATCTACCCCTAACCCAGAAATAAGACTCCTTCAAGCCCTTGATGGAGGAAGAAAGTCCCACGATGGAAGGGGCATGAGCCCACCAGGTGTTCATGTAGTACCACCCATTGGATTCATCTTTCTTTACTACTCTAACTTGGAAGATTGTTTGGAAAACATGCAGGGGGCATGTCCTCGCCTAGGGACACCTCCTTCCAAAGGAAGTATGTAACTAATTGACTCCACTTATTTGGTAAGATTTGTGTTGGAGACAACATGAAATTCCTCAGCACAGCCCTGAAGAAGGAATGCAGAGGTAGACGCATTCCTGCTTTACGCAAGAATTCACTTACTGTTATACACCCGGGCTCATGGGCTTCAATTACAGCATTTCTGCATAATGGGGAATACAATATTTGTGCATAAGTTCTACAAATTTTGCGGAGGTCATGGAGGAAGGAATTTTGGCTGCTCCCCAACCCACCTCGCACTCTATTGGCTCCTCAGTCATTGCATACTACTCTTCTGACCTCCTAGACACTGACTCTTCCCCGAACCTAGCTACCGTAACTCCCCACAGACGGCGCCAATCGTTGACCTCAAAATATGCTGAATACAGATACCAAGCCCACTCGTGCATATGAAAGCTAGATCCAGCACGTAAATGTAGATCAACTCGAGATCACTCCAAAATTGGACGTGGGAGCTCAACGATGCGAGGCGTTGCCGTTCAGGCTCCAACGAGATAATGGGATACGATTGTATAATAATTACCAATCGCTATGAGTATAGACCAAATATTGCAAACCAATATAGGAGAATAAAACTAGTTGTTCCAAGTATCTAAAGTTGCATTAGCCTTTAATTGTTACATGGTGAGGGTATTTATAGTGTTACAAATGAAATGACGACTCTTAGATGAAATTACACGCGGCCTCATCTTCTCAGCCGAAGTATCAAATCTTAGCCATCATGTTTGACTTTCCTAACTTTTCAAAGCATTTAACACTCTTACATTATATTGACAAGAAAAGACGCAAGTACACTTTTTACTAAAGTCACATCAATAATTCAGATAAGATTTCTATAATAAATTCAGAATCTCCGCATGTGGGCCGTCACTGGTTGGGTTGAAGCCGCGAGCTTGATGGGCCTCGGGTATAGGCCTCTTCGGCATGTCCACATCGGATTAGCAGTGGGCCTCGGAAATTACCATGCAGGCCTTGTCCGGAGTGGGTCCCCAGCTTCACTAGGTTGGTGACGTGGGCAATGCTAGTGACATCTCATAACAAAGTTATTGAGTGATGGATGAAATAACAATTTGATAAGAACGATGACTTTCTAAAATTTTTTTAAAGTTTAATGGTCAATGAGATAATGACTTGATAAGTTTGATAACCATTCAAAAAAAATTTAAAGTTTCATGATTGATGAAGAATATTGTACAAAGTTCAATGGCCATTTGAATTTTTAACCCTGAGTTTTTTTTTTGGTCGAAATCTGGAATTAGATTACTTCTCATTTAAAACCCACATAAAGTTCAAAACAATTTGCCATGTTTAATCCAACTTTTCAAATATTTTGCTTTGAAGTTCAAATTTCTTTGTGTAAAACGTACATAGGGGGAAATAAATAGGTATGCAAATTTTGTGTAAGACTATGTTCAAATAGGGAAACATCCCAACACACTTTCAGAAAACAATCCCATTCACCTGGAAGTGATTATTAGAAAAATAATTTTTTTAGAAAATGTATAATTAAAAAGTAAGAAAAAATTTTGAAAAAATTTGAAAAATAATGTTTTCGAAGAATTTGTGATTGAAAATAATTGGAGAGAGTGATTATCAAATAATCCCTTTCAAGCAAGACATCTTTCTTTTGATTAAAGGATTAGGACACCTGACAAACTTTTCTCCTATAAATAACGTGGAGCACCCCAAAACCTTAATTCTTAACATGGATTAAAACCTAAGAGAATCCAGGTTAGAATCGTAGTAGGTAGGTATTCTTTGCTTGCACTCTTTGTATCGTAAAACCCTCCTTTTGGTTTAAGCTTCTGCGTTAAAAGATAAAGAGAAGAAAGGCATATTAACACAAATGCAAGAAAACAAGATGATCCAAGCAATGGACGAAAGAGGAACCAGTCTTCATTTACTGGCAATTCCATGCAGATTGTTGAGGTTTATTGTTCCTTTCGGATTGTTCAGAACATTCGCAGAACAAATATGGATATTATTTACAGGCCATTGCCAGATTTTGTGTGATTTCATATTGGAGAAGCTGGCAGAAGAGGCAGTGAAGCCTGTGATTTTGGGTCCTCCTCCTTTACAGGATTGATGCCATGGAAAAGAACTCATTCATGCCCGATTTTTACTTTCACTAATTTAATTTTATCAAGAATAATTATATTTGCAGTGAAGACTATCGGTAGTTTCCTACGTGACATGTATGTGACGATTTGTGATTTGGTAAATTAATGTAATAGTTTTTTATTGACTTGTGCATCAAAGATTTTTTTTCTTTTCTTATAGTGATTCATTATCAATTGATTTATTTCACTTGTTTATTTTAAATAAGAAAATTGCAGTAGTGGTCACCAACCTTTAACATTAGTAACAATTTTTCCCCAACATAATATTTTGCGGGGAAGACTAGCCGTAGTCTTCCTTCGTGGCATGTATGTGTCGATTTGTGATTTGGTGAATTAATGTGATAATTTTTATTGACTTGTGGTTAAAGATTTTTTTGCCCTTTTCTTATAGATATTCTTTATCAATTGATTTATTTTATGAACACGTTAAATTGTTTGTTTTTAATAAGAAAATTGCAGTAGTGGTCACCAACTTTTAACATTAGTAATGATTTTTCCCCAACCTAATATTTTGACAGGAATTGTCCCCAAAGTTCGAATTTCATATCATTGTTCATTGTAATTGGACTTTTTTCTGATTGTTTTGCTTCGACAAGGATCAAAGCAACGATAGATTCTTCCACTTTTTGGCTAGAAAAAAGGCCTACTTATACATAAGCGTAACAGATCGTAATTTTCATAGAAATGAGTTCAATTTTTTCTGTTTTTCTCCAAAAATGAATCGATCTTTATGATAATTTGTGGTTAATTGAAAGCATCACTGATCGTACCTTTGTTTAGAATTATTGGAAATTGCTGAATATTTTTGATATATTTTTGAGTAGGATAATGCAATTTGTACAGAACATGAAAGAGATAGAAAAAGAAAAAGAAAATAAAAAGTCAATTAATATACTTCAAATCATTATTCTGTAAATCAATCCGCAAATGATGATGTAGCCTTTGTTTGGCCCCTCAATATTTTTAAAATATATTTTTTCTCTTATTTTTAATCATATATTTTTCAATAAAATAATATTATATGTAAATTCAAAACTTTTCTTTATTTTTAACTATCAACCAAATTACTATTTCAAAATGCATCTTTGGCAGGAAAAAAAAAATAGAAAGAAGTTTTGATAAACATAAGAAATGTTTAAGAAATAGACAACCCAACTTTTAAGGAAAAATTACACACAAAAAAAAAAAAAAAAAATTTATCGATTT
>CAIGRK010179054.1:0-13182 GCA_903798315.1 Fraxinus greggii | reverse complement strand
CTTCCACTACTACATTAGTTTTAACGGTCAATGTATTACTTTTGGGTGTCTGCGACAGCACACATCAAACGCCTACATCCCTTGTTAAGTATCCAATAAATTGGATTATGTTTGATTGCACTAAATAGCCCAAAATGGAAACAAATGTTACAAATATTTAACCAATACACAGAGATAGCACATGAACATTTATCTCTCAAAGATAACAAACAATCTATGAAGAATCACCAAGAATCTTCTCAAAACCCCTCTAAAAACAACAACTCAAAAGAACCTTCACGCTCTTACAAACATTCACTGAAAATATCACAAATCAAAGGCTAAATATTATAGATTGTGTTTCTCAAATCAGAAATTTGAGAAATGAAGAACACAGAAGAAGAAATCCTAGCAGTGGAGAGTTTCTCTTATTTTTCTCTCTCCAAAAACCAACCGCCATCAGTCATATGAAAACCCACACCGTGCCAAGAGAAATGACATGCCAGAAATAATAGTGTCTTCCAGGATTCATCAATCAACAGCCAAGATAGAGCCACGTGTCTCAATCCAATAAAAAATGCTTCATTTAATAAAGTCGCATTTCACAAACTCGTTTACAACACAATTACACATATTCGGACCAGAGTTTGAATCCAAGATTCTCTAACTTACTACCAGAATTTAGGACTATAAGCGCAGCCAAGAGTGTCACCATAATTTCACTTTCATTTGCTCTAAGTACCTATACATGCATTACAAAATCAACAAATAAGAGTTTCAAACAGTTAATGAATTTATTTAAAGGAATCAGTTTGTACACATATCAGTTGGATTAAACTGTGTGGTAATTTTACCAATTCTAAGAATTCCTTTTGAAATCGCATTTCTTACAAAATGATATTTAACATCAATATGCTTTGTTCAATCATGAAACGTAGGATTTTTAATAAGATGATTAGCACTTTGATTATCATAACACAGTATAGCATGATTATGAACAAATCCAAGTTTAGACAATTGACCACGTAACAAAACTCCCTCTTTTATTGAGTTAATAACAGCAATATACTCTGCTTCTGTAGAAGATAGTACAATCTGCATAAGGTATAAAAATAAGATGAAGTCGATATCCTATTATCGTTATCTCCAGCAAAATCAGAATCTATATATTCTTTTAAAGTTACACCATATTTACTTGATTTAAACATTAAACCTAAGTTAGTTGTGCTTTTAAGATATTGTAGTAACCGTCTTAAAGCATTCCGGTGTTCTTCCCTAGGGTTATTCAATAAATCTACTTAATATGCTAATAGTATATGCAAGGTCTGGTCTTGTACAAATTATCAGATACATGACTTAACCAATAGCATTTGCATAAAAAAATTAGACATTCCAACATATTCATCTTCAAATTTAGGACAATATTCAGAAGATAGCTTAAAATTATTAGCAACAGGTAATGTTACAGGTTTACATTCATACATGTTAACTTTTTTTAAAAATTATAACCACATAATCATGTTGATTCAAGAGCAGCATGTCTCTTTCCTTATTTCTCCAAATTTGCATGTCTAGTATCTTTTTAGTAGAAACAAGATCCTTCATATCAAACTCAAATTTCAATTTCAGTATAATGTTAGCAATCTTAGATTTATCACAACTAGCAAGAAGCATATCATCCACATAAAGTACCAGATACATAGAATTTTTTACCTATATTACCTTTATAGTATAAAGAAGTGTCGTACTGACTTTTTGTGAGCCAAGTTTTAAAACGAAAGTATCAAATCTTTTGTACCACTACCTAGGTGCTTGTTTTAAATCATATAAGGATCTCTTAAATAGACAAACGGTATTTTCAGGATCTACTTTTTCAAAACCAACAGATTGTCTCATGTAAATTTTTTCATCTAATTAACCATACAAGAAAAAGGTTTTGACATCCAATTGATCAAGTTTCCATTTAAATTAAGTGACAAGAGCAAGCAGGCATCTAATAGTAGTATAATTCACAACATGATAAAAAAATTTAGTGTAATTGATAAGTATAGTTTCTACACTTATCCGATGCCCTAAATCATTATATTTTATTATCTTTTCAATAAAATTCCACCTAAATTATGTTATATTATGTTTTGTAGGCAAAATTTTATGTTTAACGAAGAATTAGAGAAAAGAATGTAAAAGTGGTGAAAAATGGCAAAATCAGAAGATGAAACCATGGAGAGAAATATTACATTAAATGTGTTCGAATTAAATGGGTCTCAATAGACTTGCATTGAAAATTTTAATTGGAGTATCAAATTATATATATGATAGAGACAAAAAAGAGAAAAAAGAACGCACGGAAGAAAAACAGAAAAGAAAGTTGCGGCGTTGGAAATAAAGAAAGAAATAAAAGAGAAAAAGGGGAATAAATTGAAACTTGAGTTTAAAAGTCAAAAACTGTGGCTAAAAGGATAGACATTGTCGGCAGAAATATGTATACACACATGCAGAGAGACGAGGAAGAAATGAGACGACATACACAAGATGTTTCATGTTTCGTCAATTTTTGGTGATGTCATTTCACTTTTGCGTTTTTATTTTTACAGTATGAATAATTAATTTTTATATTATGAAAAATAATGTAGTCGAATTGTGATCCTTTATTTTTCTATTCAAGATTTCTGTGTTATTTATTCATGTGTTGGTTTTACTATGAGTTTAATGCATTGAATTAGTTGATTACTAATTTGATGATTATGTGANAGGAAGAAATGAGACGACATACACAAGATGTTTCATGTTTCGTCAATTTTTGGTGATGTCATTTCACTTTTGCGTTTTTATTTTTACAGTATGAATAATTAATTTTTATATTATGAAAAATAATGTAGTCGAATTGTGATCCTTTATTTTTCTATTCAAGATTTCTGTGTTATTTATTCATGTGTTGGTTTTACTATGAGTTTAATGCATTGAATTAGTTGATTACTAATTTGATGATTATGTGAATCTCTTACGAATCGAGAGGTGAGTTTGAGATTTAGATCATACAGTAAAATTCGGTAAATTAGTATAACGTGTAGAGATACCTATATTAATTAGTGTGGCTAGAATATGAATTCTTAAAACTAGTGTTTCGTTTAACTAAGTTTGATTCACATAAAAATATGAAATTAAATTAGTTGAATAGGCTCAATGAGAACTCGAAAGGGGTAAATTGAATACAATAGAAGTATTCGATCGAACGCCACATTAGGTTATTAATCTTGAATTAAGAATTAAGGTGATCAATAGATGAAATTGTTAAGCTATAATCTTCAATCAACTGTTTTTGCGATCTTTTTATATTTTTAAAAAGTTAAAAGTAGTTAGAAAAAATAATCACAACCATCATAATTATTTGTTTGCTTTTATCAAAAATGAGTTAGAAAATTTTGATTAAGTCCTAAAGTATAGTTCTCGTGGGAACGATATTCATACTCAAAGGTCCACCACTTATTACGATATCATACACTTGTGATATAAAAAACGCAACAATAATCAACACCTTCTTTTTTAGTAAAACCTTTTACAACAAGTCTAGCTTTATATCTAACATTTTTACTCTCTCCATACAGTCAATCAATTTCTAACCCTTAGGCATGTTAAAAAGTTTCAAGTTTTTTTTTTTTAAAGAAGTGAAGACATTTCATCTTCCATGACAGCTATTCAATTTTTACTTTCTTTACACTTAACCCTTGTTTGATCCTATTTAGTTTTTACTTTCTTTACACTTCAGCCTTGTATGATCCCCATTTTTTTCAAAAATACATTTTGCGCTCTCTTCTTTTTAATCACATATTTTTCAATAAAATAATATTATATGCAACCCAAAACTTTTCCAACCACACATTTTCCATCAATCTACTATTTCAAAATACATTCTACACCAAAAAAGAGAGGCTAAAATAGGCCCTTAATGGCATCATCATAGGAGCTTGGCTCATTTTCAAACTGGTCTTCACAAGTAAATAAGGAAATAAAATTATCACTGTCAAATCTAGTGGAAGGTCTGACCTAACTCCTCTCCCTATCTCTTGTGAGTTTATACTCGTCAAAGGAAAGAGTTATATGATCAGATTGGTCAGTTTGATCAACTTTTTGATCATTCTTAATTTCTTGTAAAGAAACATTTTCTTCAGGACCAGTTTCATCTACAACATACACAAGAGTATCTTACCCAATGTGAGAAGACCCCACCTCAATTTGAACATCTTTTTAAGTTAAGACATTTTCTTTTCATTCTAAACAAGGCATTAAAGATTCATTAAAAATGACATATTTTCTAACAATAACCCTATACCCCTTTTCACATTTTATCCATAATTTGTATCCTTTAACATTTTCATCATAATACAAGAAAACACATTTGAGTGATCTATGTTTTAATTTACAAGTGATATTATTTCCCATTATAACTTGTCCACCAACAATTTTTTCAAAATTAAGAAAACATTTTTGTTAGGGCATATACAGAAAGAACAGCCTGCGTCAAGTATTCATTCATCACTCAGTTTCTTCTCCACATTAACAAGGGCTAAACCATTTTCAACCTTAGCTTTATTATACACTAAGACATTACTCCCATTGTCGGACCACTTTTCTTTAGAATCATTTTTCTTTTTAAAGCAATCTTTAGTGAAATGACTCAATTTCACACAGAAATAACACTTCTTGCCTTTAGCCTTATTTTTGTACTTATTCTTATCACACAATTTATTTTTATTTTCATTAAAAGACAGTGATAATTTGATTTAACGAAAACTTTTTCTTTTACTAACAAATTATCTTCATTTTGACTATTACTAGACTCAGCTTTCATCTCTAAAGCCTTATTTCTTAGGGCATTATTATAATATCACTGGTAAGTTCTTCCATACCATAATCTAGAGCAACTTTGATGTCTTTATGTCCGTCACTAATGGATTTTAACAAGAATACAGTTATTTGATCTTTTGAAAAAAATTTATTACAGTTGGCTAAGCCTTGGGTAAGTTTTTAAATATGTTCAAGTTTTTATCCAAATCAACTGAGAGATCCATTTTAAAAGAAAAAGAATTACTTCAGTAGAAAACTTTTATTGGGAGTGGTTTTAGTCATATGTTTAGAAGCAAATTTTGTTTCACCAATAGTTCGTATCACATTTTCAAATAAGTACAAAAATATAGTACTTCAAGCAACTTCTTCAAGTTCAATTTTCTTTGCAAGAAGTAAGTCAGCAGGTGAACTATCATCTACAGCCCTAACACATCTCATTTCCATTAAAATGGCCTTCATTTTTTGACTCCACATATTGAAATTACATTTTCCATCAAACTGACTAATTTCAAACTTAGCAGATGCCATATTATAGGCAAGTATGACTCACAGATAGAAGACAATTTTTACAAATTTGAAAAGAACAATAAGAATACAGATTGATGCCAAATTATAAATCACAATAATATTCTTAATAAAACAAGATTTCACAAATTTAGCAAATTTCAAGCACATCAGAGAACATGCAAACCAAAACTCAAAAGAAAGCACAATAACAGAGATCACAATAATGTGTTTCAAAGATATCTCCTTCAAGATCCTCCATGTACACCCACTTACTTGATTTATCTCAGATTCCCAATGTTTCGTAAGAGCCTTTGGACAAAGATTAGTTTCAATGGCGATTTTTGTGTATGGAAAATCAAGAAACCCTAAATTCTAAAAAGTAAACTTTACAAAAATTAAAGATCTCACACAACGAGTTTGTATAGACTCATTTTCTTTCAATTTTGCTTGATAGTAGTTTCAAAAAATTTTGATCTCTAACAGATCAACCACTTTCTCCAAGATCCAGGTATCTTGGTTCTCAGTAATGGTTCTGATATATAGGGCCAGGATCACACGATATTAGTGTTGAGAAACAAAAATAAATGAAAGTCCAAGCAACTAATTAATCGAATAAATCTAATAAAAAATACACCAAACCTACTATTTATCTACTTCGTGAAAAACATTGCTATAGTGTCTAATATTACTGAAGTTATTTCCTCATTTGTCAATGTAACTTCCGTCACCAATTGTGTTGGAAAATTGGTTTTAATTAGTTAGTTTGACCAATTCTGACCAATTATTTTAGTAGGTCTCATTAGTTGGGCAAAAGATTTTGTTGCCCGAGTGTGTTCTACTACATGAGTAAATTAATGTAATGTATTTATTTTCTCAAACCCAATTTAGGATGAATGAAAAATTAAGGTAAAAAATGATCATTTAAAGTTAAAATAAATTGAGAATAAATATTGGTAGGAAATTGAAAAATGATAATCCCACGTAGGAAAACTAGAAGAATAAAATCTACTTCATATTGCTCAAGTTTGGAACTTGGGTTAGAGTTTCAAGGAGTACCAATAGTCTTTGAGAGGAGATGTCTTACATGCTAGTAGGTTCAGCGAAAATCCACGCGCTCACCGCTATCCGATCTGCTCGGCTCGGGTCGTGGGATTGGGTTCAAAAATCTTTCCTTCTCTATTGTAAAATATAATCTTTCCATCCTACATTATTCCAAATTGTGCATTTCAGTCCCGAATATTATTTTCGTGAATTTTAGTCCTCCAGTTTTAGAGAGATAAAAAAATATTAGTAGGTTCATTGGGTCTTGTAATTTGGAGTGCTATTAATACAAGTCGAGATTGTTATATCTTGGAAGATGAGTGCCGGAAGACCGTCAGTACCAGTACGGGGTATTATCGTTTTAAAGAGAAATAGTGGAACTCTTACCTCGACCATTATCATTTTATTTCCTTCATTTTTGCAAGTCAATATTACGCTTAGTTGTTTATTCATAAATTATTGCACGATAAATCATTATTTGCCAACAAATTACACTACCCAATACCCATCTGGTGGCCCTCAGAGTGTTAGACCCTTGACTTTCACCATGTCATCACCTATTTGAGCTAATTAATCTCTCTATTTTCCAAATATGGTAATTACAATAATATTGTTCTTCGTGATATGGTAAGGACTTCAATCACATAATTAGCTACATCTCTGGATTCCAACTTTTGAAATCAAGGATCTTGCATAGGAGAACCATTACTTCAAGTATATGAATAAAACGAGGTCTAATTTGAGCGGCAACAAACCGTATCCAATTCTTAGGGGGAAAAAAAAATTCACCTTTTTGTTGGTATTACGCTTGGTCGTCCTCAACCAATATTCTTTGACATGTCGTCACTTCATACATATCCTTCATTGTCACAATTCATAAACCAACATTCTCGAAATCACAACAACATTAAACTGTGGTATGTTAACTCAAGCATACTATCAATATTGGTTTGTTCCTCAAGGACAAATCACCACTTCATTTACATGCCTTCTCATACATCAATTAGACTCATAATCTAGATGATCGAACTTCAACCAATACAAAGTCATGTGAATCTCTTAACTTCTTTGAGCTTCTAGATGAATCAATTGGCTTGATTGAGCATTATGGGTTTTGATACCATATTGGGTCTTGATTTCCTAGTGTAAAAGATTAACATTATTAAGAAAAGTAGTATAAACCCTTATAATTGGTTAGTGTTTCCATATCTAATTGATGTGGGATTTTCCCCAACATTTATCAGCTATAATGATAACGACCCCAAAACATACATTTGTTGATCCAAACTCAATGTTATACTCTCCAAAGAAACAACTTGCAATTGATTTTCATTTCATTCATCAAGGAGTAGTAGCTAGACAGCTTTATTTATCTCACATATCAACAAGAAACCAAATTGTCGATGTCCTTTCGAACTTTGTTTGATCGCAAAATATTGTTACCAATGGAAACACTTGCAATGCATGTAAGAAAACAATCCTCACAATCTCAAAATAACTAGTCAACCAAATCAAACTCCTTGATTCATACTTCTTCAGATGTACATCAACAACAAATTATGATTGTAATACAATTTAAAATTATGATTGTAATTCTATCTTATTTCCTTTATCTTCTCCTACAGTTTAGGTAAATTATGTTTCAAATCACTTTACGTTCTGTTATAGCTTAGGATAAGTGAATTAAAATTACATAATTTTCTTTGATTCTCTAAATGCATCAAGTGATCCATTATTCTACAATTCTCATTTTGTCTCAATATAATGGCAAGAAAACATGAGTAGATATGTGGGCCTAAGCCAGTTGATATAAAACGAATGTTTCTTTTAACAAAGAGATGATTGATTCATATAAAAAAATGCTGTCTTGCAGTTGATTTCTGACCAGCTAACTTAATGGATGAATAGAAAAATGAGTTGAAGAGTTGGATTACTAGCATATTCTGTCTTTTGGTTCCTTAGAGTGCCAAATGCTAGAAGATTCATAGCCTATTATATTCTTTAGCTTAACTGGATTTGAGTGCTGCAGCATGTAAAAACAGCTTGATAAAAGTACAACTACACCTGTACAAAAAACAATGGAAATTATTATAGATTTGTAAATTTATCGGGTTTGGCTACTCTAACGAAAAGGTCAAATTTCTTTAGATCTAGTACTGAGTCGAACTTTGGGACAAGTCCGACCCCAAATTTATGAGAAAAAGGCTTACACAGATAGGCACAATTAATACATATACTGATACCAGAGAGAGAGAGAGAGCGAAGAATATGAACAGTGGAAGATGAGAATTCTTGCTAAACTTTTACATATGCATATTTTGCAATATGATACGTTTGAAGAATCTGAAGGAAAAAATTAACCTATTTACTGGGTTTTGTGTTGAAGAAATAGGCGAAAAATATGACGAAAACCCTTTAGATATAAAATTTTCTTGATACACACAGTTTAAATATATGTAGATCATGAATTCAAATCCACAGTTCTGATCCACAATTATTTCTTGATGAGTTGAATATATATCAAATTATTAGATCAACTTTTCGTAACTAAATGACTCCCTCCTGTACGGAACATAACATTAATTTGAAACACAAACAGAAAGTCTAAGAGCAAACAATTTCTTACTGAGTTTTAGGAATTGTCACAAACCACCTCAGATTCCACTTCTCTTCGATGAAAATTCCTGTGGCAGTTGCAGGCCGCACAAGTAAGCGCGCCGCCTGTTCCTTCTTCACCGCTGGCCATGAATTCCCGGCAGCCGTCTACGGCATAGCCGCCGATGTTTGCTGCATGGTTTTTCTGACATTCCGCATACCTTACAGCCCTTGAAGAACCTCTTTTTGATCCATCTTTTCTGATCACAATCTGTGTCTTCTTCATATTCTTCAATACTGATAACCCTAAATTCTTTTTTTTTTCAGTAAGATAATTTCTATAAGTGGAAAGACCGACTCAAAGGAGGTTTTTTTTTTTATGTTTATTTTGAATGAGATAGAACCTAACCTAATTAACCCTAGCTGATATATTTATTAGCAAGTTTTCGCCGTTGTTTGGCTCTATTTCACAAAATTCCTTATTTTATTTTATTTTTCAAATTCATTTTCAACCCAATGGATCCATAGTTTTTATCCTATTCAACCATATATTTTATTCGCTTTTATTAAAATCTATTAAAAATCTTAAAGCAAACAGATTTTCCACTTGAAAAGTAAAAGTATGATGGCCAGTGGCATTTGTATAATATTTAATCATTACTCTAGCAACCCAATTTTGATAGTTATTCAAGAATTTTCTGATTCGTGTTTAATCAATCTCCACTATGAAAACACCAAGTGAAAGTCGCATTAATTTTCGTTCTTTTTAAGAAAATTTTTTGAAGGCAAAGTTAGGTATGTGTTACCAATAAATTATATCAGAACTTTTATCTTGATAAAGTTGTACCTCGAGAGATTAGATTTTTAGTAGATATAAAAGATAAGATCTATCTATGTCCTTATAAGTCAAATTAAACAAACTACATAAATTCAGTCTAAACACTATTAGTAATGAGAATTGAGACTATCAGGCTTTTTTTCTATAGCAAGGCTGTTATTTACCCACTTTGGTAGGAAGCTATGCCCGAGGAACTTACTACTCTTTATTGTACACACACTTGGGACTTGGTATCTCTACCGTAGAAAAATAAGCAATTTGTTCTCTTTGGGTCATAAAATTAAAACCAAGCCAGAAGGATTTGTCGAAAGATAGAAAGCTCGATTAGTTGCTAAATGGTACTCTCATGAGTATGGTATGGATTATAAGAACACTTTTGCACATGCTATAAAAATTACTACACCTTGCACCTTTTATTGTAGTTGCCTCTATTAATCAATGGACTATATCTTAGATGGGTGTTAAAAATGCCTTCTTGAATGAAGATCTACATGAAGAAGTCTAAAAAGTGCTCTCTCATGGTCTTTCTCATCAACTTCGTGTGGTTCGTAAACTCTAAAAAGCCCTCTAAGGTCTCTAATAGGCACTTCGAACTTGGTTTGAGTAGTTTTCCATCGTGATTAATTCACTTGGTTTTCATCCTATTGATCACAATTCAACTTTATTTCACGGGTGTACAGCAGCCAATTGTGTTTTGCTCACTTTATATATTGATGACATAATTATTACCGGTGATATTGATGGGATTGTAGCACTTAAGTCAAAGTTAGTTCATTTTACAATGAAATATTTAGGTTCACAATGCTACTTTCTAGGTATTGAAGTCGCATCCTCTTCTAAAGGTTATCATCTTTCTCAGTCTAAGTACAAAATTGATATATTTGAGTGTGCTCGTCTTACTGATAAAAAAATTGTTGATACACATCTTGATCTCAATGCTTGATATTCTACTTCCGATGGTTTTCCATTGCCAAATCCTAATTTATATCATATTATTGTTGGTGGCTTGGTTTATCTCCCCATTACTTGTCCAAAATATTGTGCATATTGTTAGCTTGTTATCTCGTCTACTACAATTAATAAGGCTATTGTTCTTTGCATTTTGAGATATTTTTGGGCACTCGGTTTTAAAGTCTTTTACTTTCCTCTACTTCATCCTTAAAATTGCAAGAATATTTTGATGCCGATTGGACTAATGATCCTACAGATCGTCAGTCTATCACTGGCTTTTGTATCTTTCTTGGAAATTTCCTTATTTCTTGGAACGGTAAAAAGCAAGATATTGTTTCTAGAACTTCTATAGGAGCAGAGTATTGTGTCATAACTTTTACTACTTATGACTTGTGAGATAATTTGATCACGTTGGTTGCGCTTGCAAATTTGGCTATATTTTTTATCGTCCAACTTCATTGTATAGTAACATAAGAGTGCTTGATTATTCGCAATTCAATATTCCATGAGGGGACCAAACGTGTTGAGATTGATTGTCATGTTACTCGACTTCATCATCAACTTAGAACTATTATGTTACCTTTTTACGTATTCCTCCATGCAAATTGCTAACTTGTTTATAAAGTCACTAATCACTTCACTTTTTTTTCTCTTTTTGGCAAACTCTCGATGCTTCTTGTAACATTAGAAATATAGTTTGAGGGTGATGTTAAATATATTATTGTTTATATTAAAGGCAGATTAATCTTTTTACTTATCTGCTAGTAAGACTATTTAAAACTTATTCTTCTTGTATTTTTGTTAAACGATTAATCACGAAATTCTAGCCTCTTTTCTTTTTCTTTTTCTTATTTTCTATGTTTTGTTCATTGATTTAATAGCAATGACCTCAAAAGTCAGGTCTTAAAACATTTGTTTATTTTCAAAACACACGTTTGTGTAATTGTTATAGGCATAAAAGGTCCAACGAGTAAATTATTTTCGATTGAGGAGAATACTATCATATTTAACCAATTAATTCCATTACAGTGAGAGTAAATTAAAGTTTGCCAAGTTTGTCCAGTTGTTCATAGAAATCCATAAATTATGGTGTCTGGCCTTCAAATGTTTTGTTTAATTTTATTAGGTGAACGCGGAAACCAAAGGTCATGAGTTCGAATCCCCTGCCAATACTTTCTCGATCGAACATGTCGCACAGGGCTTGCCTAGTGCGATTTACCTCTCATGTATGGTTTGCGAGCTACTGCACATGAAGTGGGATTTACATAGTATGCACTCATAGTGGTCGGGTTTCCGTCCATTCCGGGTGGTCTGGCCTCAACTGGCGGGTAGCGGCTGTGGGTTTCTACGTCAAAAAAAAAAACATACACTAAGTCTTAACCTTCGGCGGGAGTGTGCAGTTTGGAATTGGTTTTAGAGCCAACCTTTGATTCTCAAATAATCAATATTTGTTTTCAAGTGTTGGAGAGTCTAAGAAAATTTGATTCTAGAAAAATGCTTACCATACGACAGTAGATTTGAGAAGGGTTTATTAGCAAAAAAGATCTATACATTTGGCCTTTAGTGCGCAAAACGTCACTGTGTTTCAATTTTTTGCATTTTCACGCCTATTTTCATGTTTCATTGTGGAAATCGTCCTTATGTGCATTTGTCGTTAGTTCCACTGTTACATGTACACTCGGCCTCAACTTTAGTTTAAAACAGAAAGGACAAAATGGTCAAATCAATTCGAGAGAGAGAGAGAGACTTCTTCCCACCATAAACAGGTTATTCACAAGTGGCAGAAAGAAAAAAAAAAAGAAGAAATTAATCAGTAATATATTACGAAACTCTGAAATGGCAATAAGCATGAAGATTATTCAAACAATTGAAGCAAAATCAAGTTTTTGAATCTGAAATGTTGTGTGTAAAATCGTAATTCAAAAATGGCAGCGCATTTATTGTTTAAATTCCACTGTTCATCATCACCCAGGCTGATACATTTTCCATGTTCTAATTGTCTACATTCCAAAGGATTTTGCGTAAAACATCCCTACGTTTTGAAGGATTTTACGAAAAACATCCCTACGTTTCGTGTCTATATGAAAACCGTCCCTATCCTATCATGTAAACATGTTGTCCAATACAGCAACTTAGCACATTGATCAATCACAACAACTCAACGCAATGTTCAAATTACAATTTCAAGACGGTAAATCAAATTCATAAATTGAGATATCAATAAACACAACAATAGAGGTGGCAATCGAGCCAGAGGCTCGTCCGCTAGGCTACTCGGCTCGTACTGTAGCATCCCACGAGCAGGTCGGGCTCGTCATAAGACGAGCCTGAGCACGAGTCAAGCGGGCCGGCCGACGAGCTTCTACGAGCCACGAGCCGAGCGAGCCGACGGCTCGTGGCTCGTGTATTTAAAAAAATTAAAAAAA
>CAIGRK010179030.1:0-16894 GCA_903798315.1 Fraxinus greggii | reverse complement strand
CTACAGTATCATTTATTCACCACATATTTACACAATAAAATATTTTACACACAAATCAATAATATTTCTTTACTTTTTAACCACACATTCTCCAAAAAATACTATTCCATAAGCCATTATTCCCAAATAAATTTTATCAAACATGCCCTTAATGTCTTAGACATGAATTCAATAATTTATATGGGCTATAGGTCATTTTCGACACTACTACGATTTAACTTGTGAATTTTTCCCCTTTTTATAGCACTTTCAACTTCTAATTTATTGTACTTCTCAAAAAAATTTAAAAAAAAAAAACTTCGAAAGGTGCAACCAGTACACATTTAACACCCGTTGGGTGGTGAAAAAAAAAATCATATTTTTAGTAAATTTTGATTAAAAATTGATGAAATGTGTAGTTTTAGTGATTAAAATTAATTATTGACTTTTATTTAAATTTAAATTTAAATTATAATCCCTACAAAATATGGGCTTAATGTACAATGCAAAGGTGTCTCTAAACGATTGTGTTACATGTATATAATGGTTTACATACACATGATGTTGTAAGATATGATTGAATCAAAATTGTTTTAACCATATATTAATAAAAAACTTTTCCCACTCTCTTTTTGATACCTCATCTTTTTCTTTTTCTTTTTTTTTTCCAAAAAAATCATTATGTAACTCTATTATATACAAGTAACATTATTTGTGTCTAAATCCACCACGGGATATAACTAGTTTAAGATGCTCGTACTAATTATTTTTTCTAAGTTCAGTAGAAAACTGATTATTTACAACAATTTCCTAGAAATTCCATGCATTCTTCCGATCTTAGGCATCTTGTAAAATTCTCAAGGAATAAATGTACAACTACTCTTTTTAGAAGTTTGAAAAATACTTTGACTATGTTTGGTTTGCATTTTAATTTTCAGTTTTGAGTTTTTCATTAATTTTCAATTTTTCTATTTTGAGGGTCTATTTTAATGTTATAGAAAATGTGCTTGGATTGTCATTCTGAAAAACTATCTTAAAATGGAAAAATGAATTTAAAAAAAAAAAAACCTTTTAGTTTGAATTTTTAGAAATTGTTACATGAATTTTATTCAACGAACTTAATTATTCAGTAAAATAGAACAATTTTATGTATAAGCATTATTAAGTAATGTTGCCCACGAAAAATACGCCAACAGAATTTTGACCATCTCCCACCATGTAGATATTACCTAAATACTCGAACACCACGTTAGGAGGCAAATGCCGCCGGTCGAGAAAAATGTCTAACGACTATTTGCACTTCGACAGTAAAGTTAATGGCCGAACAAAAGATAATATGAGTGCACGAGACGGAATAAGGGGATTTGGCTAGGGTTAGAGTTTTTCATACCTTTTGTAAAGTGAGCTCACCTATATATATATGAGAGAAATGAAATGGGGCAATTGGGTTTAGTGAAATGGATCCAAATTCAAGCTCAAGATGTAATTGTTTAATTAAATAAGTCCAAATTAGTATGCTACGTAATTTATATGTGTAACAAAAGTCCCCCCAAGTCCGAGTTATACATTCATGCGTGGGTTGAATTTCAAAATACAAACTGTGAAGTAGGTAGAATATTACAGATTGCCTAAAAATTATGAGCAGCTTCAATAAGTGAGGGCTTATGAATTCCCTCAGAAAATATTCAAATCGATCCCAAATATGAGCAACTCCAATAGAGCAAGCTAAGCTGAACCATCAGGCCTATGTTCAGAGGGCTGATCGCGATGTTTCAAGACTTAGGGAGGAGCTTCAATTGGCAAAAGCTGAACAATTTGTTCCAAAGACCTTGAGAATGCGAGGAATGAAATGGCTTTACTTCGCAAATTAATTGGAAAGTAGTGAGACAAAGCTTGTTGTTGCTGCTAAGCCAGCTACAACTTCTACTCTCACTCTTCCTCTTCCTTCAAGAAAGGTTGTTGCTGCTACTAAGCCAGCTACAACTTCTACTCTCACTCTTCCTCTTCCTCTCAAAGCGATTTCACCTTTTGGGGGCGATACTCAAGTTAACCAGAAGGATCCCACTTCGAAAATCTCCAGCTTATGGTTAACTTGGAGAAATAGTTTTATTTTGTCACACTTTCGTACTATAATGAAACCTTGCTGATCCTTTTTGTTGTTAATTTATTGCTTTCTATCGTTGATCTCATTTTATTGAATCAGCATAACTTAACTCGATGGGCACAGTCATGCCTCACATAAGAATTTAATCAGTTTCATTTAAATAATGACTTTGCAAAATATAAAATTTTATTCAATATTTGTTGCAACAACAAGAGATACAAAGATTACTTTCACGACTATTATCATGGATCATCACTTCATAAGTGACTCACGCATAGTTACAATATGATTTTCAATGTCACGACATCAGATTTCTATGTGGGTAGAATTGGATTAGCTTTCTATAGTTGGCTTATCCCCTTATTTCTTTAGTGGAAAGAACCTCATATTTGGTTAATACTTTGTTGTGGGCAGAAATAGACTAGCCTTCGGCCAAAATTTCGTTATAGCCAGAAAGAGACTCGCCTTCAACCAAGAATTCTTTATATGCGAAAAGAGACTTGCCTTTTATCCACTTCACGTGTTCCTCACAATTCTTATCACTACGGCACTATTTTAGGTCTGGTTTTGGTTTCACAGTTTTGAAATTATGCTTCCACTAGTACTTGTAGTGTCACCCTTAATAGTAGGAGGGTTTTTCAACTCACCATTCACAGCATCGGATACATGCTTACCTAAACGAGAATTTTCAAGCACGTTCTTCCCATTTTCTATCATCAATGTGGTATTAACTATTGGAGCTCTTGGGGCTATTTTTCTCAGTGCGCTAAGGTAACACTCGCGCATGACAGCCTAGTTTCCTGCAGGCCACTTCTTTTAAAGTCTGAAATAGATGGTGAATGGATGTCATGGCTAATAATTGCTTTAGGGCAAGCATTCTCAGGATTCTATTATACAAAGACTTGCTATTCATTATCAAGAAATCCATATATTCATAGAACATTGTTGGATTATCACACAATTAAACGGTCAGAGTGATTTATCCCCTTGGAACCAATCTCTCACCAGTAAACCCATATAAAGGGTCAACCATGGATGGGTGGTCAATCCACATTTAGTTGAAAGCACTTCCAAATAAAATATTCACAGAGCTACCATTTTATACCCGCATAAGGTTGAGGCCATTGCGAGCTATGACTGCCAACTAATACATTGAAATGGGGATACATAATTCCCTGTTCATCATCATCATTAAACATAATTGGAAGAGATGTGGTTTTGGGATTACCTTGGATCTAAAAGTTCTATGGCGTAGGTTTTTTAGTGGCTCAAACATAATTCATCTGTGCGTTCCATTGTTCTCCCACAATATAAGGGACTCCAAATATGGTATTTATCTCTCTTATTAGAGGAAAGGGGTTTAGACCATTGGTTAATGCAAGTGACGATTCTATGAACCTTGGCCTCGTTCCTTGACCTCGTCTTCTTATACCTGGATTTGGTAGTTTTCAGCTTTCATAGGCTTTGTGCCTAGTTTCCCTGCTGGCTTCATAGCATTGCCATTTTTAGCACTTTAAAGCACTAATCCGTATTGTGATACCTGGTGCGATTGATTTTACAAAACTTTGATTTCAGAGCTTCAGAGAAATGATTTTGTGCTTCAAAAATGACCTGCGAGAGAGCCGAAGAAATCGTATGTACCTTCTCTTTATATTCGTCAAAATGAAGATATTGCTATTTCAAAAGTCTGGGTACATACATCGAACCTTTGCTCTTATCCTAGAGCTTCTCCGTGTGACCTTTTTCCATTTTCTTTCTATTTTCGATCATATCTTCGATCTGGATCTAGTTATGTATTAAACTTAACAGATGATGGTAAGTAATCGAATTTTCGTTGCGAACATCTCACCAGAAGAAAGTTTTCATCAACTATCCATTCCATGTGTCCTTATCATCTGATATGGACTCATAAGCTATAAGTTCGACACTAAATCATGCAAATTAGTTCTCGAGAGAATCTCTTTTTCCTGCCTTACATCGTTTAGTCTTGTGGTCTGTGCTTGCCTCATTCTACTCCCAGTGAAAGCACCCAGGAAGACTTACTCCAATTCTAGCCAACTCGTGATCAAGCCTAATTACAAATTACTATACCACTGCTTTTTAGGTCTGTCCAGTATCAAATGGTTGATATTTAAGCGTGGGTATTGCCTTCTTCAACATCATTTGAGTCATATACTCAAACATGTGGTTACATCGGACCACATTTCCCACTATATTTTTCTGTAACTGGACGAGTGAAATTATCCATAATTGGAACCTCTTTAATCTCCTTCGAAAATGGCAAGTGTTCATCATTGTCATCCAACTTATATGATCTTGTAGATCAATCTTCATATTCCTCTATAGCTTTTTGCTCTTTTACTTTCACGACGACAACACTGGTTGCCTCTTTTATTATGAAAATTGACCTTCTACAAGCCTATCAAATCAGCAGATTTATTTGTCCAATGATCTCTTTGCCTCATCTCAGGCAAAGTATCACAGGTTTGATACCTGGACATTGCTACTATTCTCATAAAAAGAAGCTGGTTATATGTTCCGCATCATTTTCATCGAATTCGCCTTGCATATTCACTTTTGGATTTTCGAATTTTGCACGTAGAGTGGTGTTTTCTGCTGTTAATGCCTTAAGGATTTCTGCCATCTCTAGTATAGTCTTTGTTGTTGACATTTTCTTCCGTAAGAGATGGCGTTGAGAAGCGGTGTAACCAGCTTGCAACTTCACAGACGTCTCCTCCCTTTGTCATTTTAGATTTATATCGTTGTCGATTGGATTGTCATTGTATTCTTCCTTTACAATCTCCAACGCCTTCGCTTCCTCTAGAATTAGTTTTGCTTGACTCATCTCTTTGCAGATTTCAGTGACTTTTCAATTGTGGTACACAACTTAATGGTTATCTTTGCTTTGTTTCCCACTGAAGGTGTTAACTTGTTGACCACAAAATTATGAAAAAACAAATTCCTCTTACCTAACCATGATTTTTTCCTCCTAAACTCACAATGATTGATGCTCAGTAAGGAGTAAGGGGAGAAATGACTATTTAGATGGGAGATATTTGAATTTGCATGCTTCTCTTCTTTTAGGCGGTACCTATTTATAGATTCCCTTGAAAGTCTTGGGGGCAATTGGATCTTTTTAGTGATATGTGGTGGTCATTTAATGGTGGGTATTTAATTGATTCTATTATGAATTCACGTTTTATTTATTAGTTTACGTGTCTTGTGCTTATTGGTTTTGAAGTCATGCTTTAAATACTTATTCACAAGTGTTTTAACGATTTCTGCCAACATGGAATTCAAAGGGGATGGTTTGCCGCTCTTACCTACTTACTGGCCTCGTGGGTATTCAGGCCTCATGTAGAAAGGTTACGAGCTCGCCTATTCATTCCTTTATATTTTCTTATTCACCAGTTGTATTGGAAAAAAAAAAAAGACATTTTTCAAAACGTATAGGTTATGTACAAGTAAAAATTGAAGTAGTTTTATTTTTACAAGAAAATTAAGTACTAGGTCAAATTAACTCAATTCTTAATGGACTTGAGCTTTGGCATAGGAGCAGCATTTAGCCTTCGTTTTGCTTTTACTTATAAACTATTTATAAATACTCAAGTAATTCACATGACCAATTTCATCAAAAAGGGAATTTTTTTTTTTTAATTGAAAAGTAAAAAAAGTTAACCATATTTAACTTTCATTTATATCAAACGTGACCACTTGAAGATAAGTTTGGAGACTCCCCGACCCCTTCCAACTTTTTAAAGAGAGCGTATATTGCAAGAATTTCATACTTTATTAACTTTTTAAACTTCGTGAAGTCCAAGAAAAAATTAATTAATATTAATAGCACATTTGTTGCCTTGTTGGGTAATAATAGACCAAACTTATAATTAGTGGATCACACCTTAATGTGTGATGACTGTATACATAACATATTAAACTTATAAAAAGAAAATATCTAAAATGATCCCCCTCTTGAACGGTTACTCAAAGTCATGCTTTTAGAAACTTCCCTCTTCGAACGGTTTTCCACTCAAAAGTTGTGGCTTTTGGAAACTTCCCTCTTACTTGTATTTCCTCATAAATGCTAATTCTCACACTTTCTTCGCCATATTTGGCATTACTTCCAACCCTCACCTCCAATGGTCTTAAATTTGATGTAGAACTCCTCTGGGTTATGCATGACTCTTCATTCAACCAGTACTATTGTGCTTTGCGTTCGCACGTCATCGATTCAGTAGATAATAAATTGGTTCAATAAATATAAGCCGATTCTCTTTCAGTCCATCAAGAAAAAAGATCTTTTGTTTTCATTCTCTTCTGATGATGACATACAATTGCATATTTTGGGGAATATTTCGATGGAAGAAGATGATATTATGGGCAACACATGGTTTGTGACAATCGTTGGGCCACCCAGGTATAAATAGAATAGTCGATGCGTGACTTACTACCCCATCCAATTCCGATAAAGTTCTCCTATCAAACCGCTTGCCTCACATAAATAAAGAATTCATAAACATTGCTAAAATATGTAGTACGTTGTAGTCGGGTCGGGTTATATTTATATAATTTATTTTACTAGTACAATGTATTATTTGAATCTACCTATTAGGTGTAGTTGGAGAAGTAGCATAATTATGTACTCCATTAGTAACGGGCAAAAACGTCAAATTGGACGGATGAGCGGGCTATATAAAGGGCCGAAATTAACGGCCCGCACAAGTGAGTGTTTGGATCCGTCAATGGCAGCTCGGCTGAAGAGAGAAGACTGCAACCGCACCAAACATGATTCTGCTTTCTCTCAATGGAAGGTCTGACGCCCATCTCTCTATATATTATAAGTATATATGCACAGTTTATTCATGCCTTGTTGGGTAATTAGCAGCCATGATTTAATTGGATTTCCTGGAACTGGATGTGGGGTTCATTTCAATTTAGGGAGGAACAAGTTGTTTTTTGGGTCACTCATACTTAATTTCGTGCAATCAAGCTACCCATGTTTGATTTGCTTACAGATCTGGAGGCAGTGGTCAGATTTACAAGCAAATCAAAGTTGGGTAGTTTGATTGCATGAATTAAAGATGAGTGATGGATGTCGCTGAAAGTCGAGTAACCCGCAATTCATTTAATTCTTAGTTCATAGTAATTCATTGAAAATTCAGATTCAACGTTGATAGCGTCTTGATTTGTGTTAGTAGTGAACATTAATAACATTGAACTTTTTGTTTTTGAAGAGATTTATTGGGAGATGGGAAAATTTGAATAAAGACTGATCTAGCTAATTGGAAGTTGTAGTTTCTCAAAGTTCGGTATAAAATTAAAATAATGAGAGATAATTGCTGCATAGGAGATTAAATTTTAGTTATATTTTTGAAGTGTTTTTATTGAAATTGCAGTTACTGTTTAACCTAAGGAACTCTCTGATCCTGTTTGTTTTCACTTGAATAAAGAATGAATAGAGAAAAAATATTTAGTTTATTTGAATTTTAGTCGGCAATGGAGATCTTAGACATCCTCGATTCAGGTTTGAAGGCATTGGTTCTTCATGAAATGGCACAAGTTGAAGAAAATGGGAAAAGGGACTTGGCTATCTGGCTTAGAGGCCTTTTATTTTCTAGATTCCGACATAAGAGCTTTATTAATTGGTATGAGAGACACATATCTAAACCAAAATGTTGGTCAAGATGAATGAAACAGTAATGTTAACATAGTTTTGCAAATGAAATTTCAATAATATGTACCTGATCAGTGATTTACTTAATTTACTTAATTTTTGCTCTTGTTAGATTTAGTTGTGATGCACTCTGTGGTATTCTCCAGATTCTAATTGGGCCTTCTGACTGGGAAGACTATTTATTTGGGAAAGAAGGAGTGGAGAAGTACAGGACTCACAATCTTCCAAATTGCGCGTCTTGTCCTGGCATTTATGAGCTTGGCATAACTATATCATGCCCCCAATCTGGGCAAGACACACGCAAACTTGACCCAAGCTGTATAATTCCTGTTTATCTTGGACAAGCCGATAATGTTAGGACTAGACTACAACAATACGGCCGTGGAGGTGCACATTTGGAGAATGGTTGCTCGAATGATGGGTCGACCAACTTTCAAATTATTTCTGCCGATAGAGGATCAGGATTATTTATGCAAATATTCTCAAAAGGCTTTTCCATTGTTTACAGATGGGCTCCTGTAAGCACTACCTCTCTTTTAGATGTGTTATTGTTTGAACTTGCCTCGTCAATATCCTTATCTAATATCATCCCATACTTTTAGATGTGCTTATATGTACTGCATCAAAATTTTATATACTTTTACACACCTACCATCATGTTACTTATTTCCTTCCTGGAATTGCTCTGTAGATGAAAACTAAGAGCGATGCAGAGAGAACTGAAGCTCAACTGCTTGAAAATTTTGATTATGCATGGAATAAAGGTAGCAATGGTGCACGTCGACCCAATGATATCCTTAAAAAGGTTGATCGGCGTTCAAGAGAATCTCAGTTCTCTCTAATAGCTAAGAAGCTTCAATATTGCCGACAGAAGCAAGAGGGTATCAAAATCGAACCTTGTGAGCCATATTTGATTCAGAATGGATTGGATATGGACAGCAATGGCATCTTCTCCCGAATTTTTAGATTTGGGAGGTCACGACCAAGGCTAGTGCCAATTATATCTGGTTCTAGTGATGATTGCGCGAGTATTTGTGGTGTTGCCATGGGTAAGGGATCCATTTGTACTAAGCTACCTGTTAAGGGAAGAAAACGATGTTTAGAGCACAAAGGGATGAGAGTTAATTCAAAGTTGACCACAGAAGAAAATACGCCTTCTGATTCTTCTAGCATTGATTCAGGCATTATCACCAATCCAAATCGACCAAATGCTTTTGAACAACCAGTTAAAGAGAAATTTTCACCTATTTGTGGAGTGATCTTGGGCAATGGCTCTCCATGTAGACGGGAACCTGTCCGTGGAAATAAAAGATGTTTGGAGCATAAAGGCAGGAGGATTCATCAATCTGCATCAATATCCCGAACAAAACGAACATAAACAGTGGCTCATAGTCTCGTTCTCTAATTCTGGATAGACAGAACAGATTTTCTTTGATAAAACTAGTGGCCAGTGGTCATAAGTTCGCGAGTAAGATGAAAGCAAGCAATACCACACCATATGTGGGTGGATCTAGACGACAGGACATTTTGTACTAGGAAGACCGTTTCAGCACAAAAAAGGTGTGATTCACATGAAGGCATGAAGACTAAGTAGATAATAGGGAAATTAATTGCAACAGAATGTCCATGGTATCTTTGCTTCTTGGTGTGTCAAAAAGCTTGTAATGAGGAAAAGGCACAAATCACATTAGGCAGTCATTAGTTTAAAAATTATCTTCAGACCGAGAGCATCCACGCGTTTGTTCCTCCTGCTAGTTTTACTGACTCCTGATTATATGTCGAAGAATTTGGGCACCTCTTTTCCCATATGCTTTTATAGGAGTTAAGATAAATTATTGGGATGGAAACATCAGAAGATGCGAATACAAAGTAATAAGTTCTGTACAGTTTGGTTCCCCGTTTATAGACAATCTCGATCTCTCTGTATTTCAATTATTCCTTGTTTGGCTTTCTTATTAGCTTAAAAGTTCCATGCATATTTACCTTGGATTCAACCTTGTTTGAAGGAAATGATAACAAATACATTGTTATGTGCAAGGGAAATAATGTACAAACAAATCAGAGTTGAGTTGATAGGTTGGGTACATTAGTGAAAAGGCTCTGAAGCATGGAAACTCATGTTAAAGAGGCATGTTGGTCTCCAAAGCATATCGTATTTTAATTATTACAATATTTCAAAATTATATCATATTATCCCTTTGATCATTTTATATTTAATTGTATTTATAAATATTTACTTTATTGAATAATATGCTATATTTATATTTAAATAAACCGTCTTGAAAAATAAATATCATTTATAGATAAAATAAGAGAATTTATATAATTAAAATTTAAACAATATCAAATGAGCTCTATGTATAACGTGACAATTATGTTTTATAGTTTACATTCAGCAAATTATGTTCACCTCAATCTTTTTATTTATTGATTTTTAAAATTTAATCTAAATTCACTTCATTATTAATAAAATAATGTTAGACGTCATTTTTTATAAGCTCGAAAGATTTCAATTTTACCAAAATAAATTATTTCAATATATTAATTGCTAAGAGGTATAGACTAATTGTATAAAATAAATTTAAATTTAAAAAATAAATTTGTATTTACTTTGAATTAGTAGTATGCAAATTAAAAAAATTATTATTATATTTTATTATTTATGAGTATTTATTTATTACATTCGATTTAATCCCAATTAAATTTTTTTATGCTTGACCCTTTTATCTTTAAGTGGTACATATCGAGTCAATTTTTACAACAAAGAAGCACAACCCAACCCACTAGTAACGACGAAGCCTCCTCGAATGCCGGCTGGAGAACTCCGCCACACTTCGCCGCCGCCGCAGCCGCAGCCCGACACGGAGCTAGAGGAAGCGTGTCTATGGGCTAAGATCAAAGAGGAGGCTATGAGCGAGGCCGAAGCCGAGCCGTCCCTAGCAAGCTTCTTGTACGCCACTGTCCTTTCTCACTCTTCCTTAGAGAGGTCTCTGTCCTTCCATCTAGGCAACAGACTATGCTGTTCCACGCTGCTCTCCACTCTTCACCGATGCCGACCTCCGCTCCGCCACCGTCGCCGACCGCGCCGCTCGACACCGCGACCCTGCGTGTGTTTCATTCTCTCACTGCCTTCTCAATTACAAGGGTTTTCTTGCCTGTTAAGTAAGTGAATTTCTGTTTTGTTGATTTTATTCTCAATTACTCGTGAATTTTTTGCTTTGGTATGCCGATTAGTGTATCATTTTTTGGGTCGTTTTCAAAGTGAGTGTTGAATTAAGAAACGTTCGAGAAGAATATAGGCATGTTAACGTTAAACAAAATCGGGAATATCTGCTGGAGTGTTAAAATGAATTTCAATTATTAGTGTTTTTTTTTTTTTTGCAACTTTGCACTAGATATGAGTTTTTCCATCATCTGTCGGTTTCAGATCCGTAAGCAAAGTGATGAATATCGAAAGTTAATTAGGTTGATGTACGATTAGTTAGTTACTCATCTTTTAGGTGAAGAGTTGATTAGTATGTTTAGCGCATACGCCCCACAAATAGGTTTATACAAGGGAACTTAGGAAAACTTTGAGACGACTTAGTTGGGAGATATTTAAACGGTAAATAATACATCGATTAACTTATGATAATTTATTATTGCAATTGGATTAGTACTGTTTAGAAAGTACTATTGCCATGAAATAATCAAAATGAAGTAGGTAGTATTATTTAGGAACATGGATTAGCTTTTGATAATATAATTGCCATTGGATACATGTTTCAATAAAAGAGACTCTTACCTAGAACTAATATTTTCTTATAATTTTGTCAAATGAGAGGCGGCTAGTATTCTGTACAAGAATTGCAGGGTAATTTTTGGTGAGAGTTTAGGTGCACAACATTTGTTGGTGGTTACCAAAAAGTGGCCAGAGGTTCCGTAGAGATTCTAGTTTTATAGAACAAGATAGTGGAACTTATAAAGTGAAAAAGGAGTAAATTTCAAGGATATAATTTGAAGATATAACAATATAATGCAGACGTAGACAGCAATATGATGTTGAATGAAGTGGCTAGTTGCGTACAAAACATAGCAGAGGAAGTCTTAGGAGAGTCTAAAGGTAAAAATTCGCGTAACTAGGAATATATTTGTAGAATGAGGTGGTTCAGATGGTTGTTAACACCAAAAAAGAATGTTACAGAAGTTTTCCAAAATATAAAAAATGAAGAGGCTTTTGATAAGATAAGTTAGCTAGACAAGCAATTAAGAGGGTGATTCAGTTCTCCCCTGTGGAGTCATATTAGTGTAGAGTTATCTTCGAAGAAAACTATTTACAGTTATTTTCTATGAAGTCATTCATAGGCCGAATCTTATATAATTTTTGGGAGGTTCACTAAGTGAACATTGAATTAAGAATGTGATTGGCAGTTAGATACAGAAGCTCTTTTCTTTTACATCAAAATGATTGGGAAGAAACTCTGCATTTCATGCAAATTTTGGAATATTTGTTGGAGAGGTCAACATATCTCTGAACTTCAGGGAATTTTGCATCAAAATTTTATTTGACTTCTGCAGCTTTTCAAAAGTTCTCGAGTATGGGCTTGAGTTCGAATTGTTTAATTGATTGATATTTATCTAGTGAGTGCTATATTGCACGAACACTTCAATTAAGGTAGTGTGTCCGTGTCGAACATGTATCGACACTTCTCGAATATTTTACTATGGCCATTTTTCTTTATTTATTAAAAATATTATATATTTTTAACTCAAAAATATTATATAACAAATAAGTACTTATGTTTAAAAGATTTCAATAAGGAAAATTAATAACAAGTATAAAACTAAATTTATATCATACTAGTCAGAGTTGAACGTGCGTTGCACGTTATTCTAAACTGTTTTATCAATACTGTAAAAATAATATTTGGCCCTCCATTTACCCATTTGATCAAAATACTAGAGAAATGTTAATTATTTTATATATGCATGTAAATAGTGAAATGCATACTTGTATGTGAGTATTAGAATTACAACTAAATGTATAAATGAAGATGAATGGTAAATGCGACTGATGAATTAATGTGAATGTTAGTTAATTTAGAATTAATACCAAGGAATATATACGTGATAATGAATGTTAAATTATTTATATTAAATGAATATAATTTAATTTCCAATTAAGTGAAACTGGATGCTAATTAGCATACATGGACGTGAATAATGAACTGTATTTCTTGAATGTGAAATTTTAATTAATATTAATTAAATGAACGTGAATTATAATTAATTAAAAATTAATCAATGTTTTAAGAAATTGGATTGGCCCGGTTGATTTAAAAACTGAGAACCGGAATCAAAATCGGTCCAATTAGACTTATAAAACTTATAATTAAAAACATCCCAAAACGCTTTAAACTGATCAATTTTTGGAAAACTCGTGATCCATTCCTGATTTAATCGGTCAACCTATGTATGTGTATGTGTGTTTTATATTTTGCAAATATATATTTTTTATTTTTTAAAAAAACTACTATTTTGATCCCAGTTTGACCCCAGTTCGACTTTTAACCCTTGACCTTTTCTCTTTTTCAGGTCGATGGCTAAGACAATTTTTAAAATATTGGAATTAATAACAAGTAAATGGACGTAAGTGTGAATATGAATGTGAAATTTTAATTAATATTAATTAAATAAATGTAAATGTTAATTAATTGAGCATTAATTATAGTATTTATTACAGCTTGTAAATTAAATACACGTTAAAAATAAAAAGTAAGGTATATTGAAATAATTGAAATTTAGTGGGACTATAATCGTCCAAAAATTATTCTCACTTGATGTAATATTTAATATTATAAATGACCGGGTCGTTTTTTGAAACATTGGATTTAATAACATGGATATGGATATGAATGTGAAATTTTAATTAATATTAATTAAATGAATGTGAATGTTAATTAATTAAGAATTAATTATAGTAATTATTACAGTTTGTAAATTTAATTCATATTGAAAACGAAAAGTAAGGTGTCATAATAAGCTATTATTGAAATAATTAAATTGTAGTAGAGTTATAATAGTCCAAAATTTATTCTTACTTCATGTGATATTTAATATATTATAGATGGCCGGATCGATTTTTAAATCATTGGAATTAAAAACATGGACATGAACACGAAAGTGAAATTCTAATTAACAGTAATTAAATGAAGGTGAATGTAAATTAATTAAGAATTAATTATAATATTTACTACAGTTTGTAAATTAAATATATATTGAAAAATAAAAAGTAAGGTATTATTTAAATAATTAAATTGTATTATGATTATAATCGTCCAGAAAATGATTCTCACTTGATGTGATGTTTAATATATTATAGATAAATGAAGAAAATTTAATTGGCATGTCGATGACGTGTCGTGTCAGTATTTTTTTGAAAAATTGCGTGTCGTCTTATCCAACATGCACACACGTGTCCATGTTGGTGCAATGTAGAGTGTGTTACAGATTTCAAAATTATTGGGCTCCAGGTGTGTTGATATTAACTTCACTAGTTATTTGATAGAAGTTTCGTTTGTACGAACATTTTGCAACTTTGTTATATGGTATTCTCTATAAGAAGCTTCTTTTGATTGACTAGGTGTGAGATTCTCTCTTATTTGTTTGTGTCAAATCTGTGAGGAGATCAATGCACTTTCTAGTTGTATTCAATCTTTTAAGCTAGGAATGGAAGTGTTGGGAAGAAAAATAATTCGAGACTTTGTTGTGTATAATTATCATTGTATTAGGTTTAGAAGATATGGTAGAAGTTAACTGGATTGATTATAAGATTATCTTAATTACTTTTCTTTTAGGAGAGGAGTTGATTTGTATTTCCAGTGGTTTTATTCCGCAGAATGAATTATACGACTCAACAAAGCAAAAAAATAAAAATAAAAATTGAACAAGCATGAATGGATTGATCCGTTCTATCATTTGTCAAGATGTGATCTTTTTTGGGGGATATATTTGAACGTGACATGGGACATGGTTACTCAAGGCATATGGAAATTTTGGTTTCGGAGATTTAGACTAGTATTGTTTTGGATTTTAAGTTGGCATGATTTTTGGTATTCTTTGATGTTTTCTTCTAACAAAGCACTCGCATCTAATAAATTGTAGACATAGTGATGGAGATCAAGATAAGAATAAATATAGAGAGATTTTAGTTAGGATTTTAAAGTAGAGTTTGATTGAAAGTATATTTAATTAGATTACATAAGATTAGTTTTGATATTTTAAATTTTAATATAGTTATAATTTATTAGAAGTTTGTTTCCTTTTAACGTCTTTTTAGTTTATTGGTCTTATATTTATAGAGGGGCTTATTTAATGTAATAGTTAACAATTGATTATATGATAAATTGATATTTTTCTTTGTCCTAAATTATTCTCCTCTTTACCCTCTTTCTTTTAGTTCTTTGTCTTGTTCGTTAACAAATTCGTTCATGCATCAATTTAATATAAGAGCAATTCATCGTAAACCTTTCTCAAATCCAAATAATGTCCACAAAATTTAGCTAACCAACCATTTTCATCTATTATGTAGTCTCTTTTTCAGTTTTTAAAGGAACAAAATCAATAAAAGGGAAAATATCAATTTATCATATAATCAAGGATTTGCTATTAATAAGTCCCCGTGTTTATAAAGTAAATCTATAATATATTAAATACCACATCAAGTGAATAATTTTTTTGGACGATGTTTACCCTATTACAATTCAATTCTTTCAATAATACTTTTTTATTTTTCAATGCGTAATAAATACTACAAAATTCTTGTCATGTATGAATTCTGTGTTATTAATTATCGATTAATTAATATTCACATTAATTTAGACTAAATGAATTTTGACTTGATGAATCTTGATCTCCATGAATTTAGAGTTATTATAGATGAATTTATTTTTATTCATGTATCTAGAAATTTTAATGGGTGTTTAAGTTTATGTATTAATAATAATTAATTTTTATGTACCAAATATAGTATGAAAAGGTTGTTAATTTGTAGTATTTCATCATCACAAAAAATTTGGATCATAGAAGTTGAGTTTTGAGAGTACAATTTTCTTCCCTTAAATTTCTATCCTAAATTTTTATTTTCTTTAGTTCGTATGAGACTAATCAAATCCTCTCAACAAATTGGTATCAAATATTACTTTTACAACACTTATAAACTATTTCAAAATAACGTGCACTGCTCGTTCAACTCTGACTAGTAAACTAAAAAGAAGCTAAAGGAAACAAACTTCTAATAAACTATGATTATATTATAAAATCAAAACTAATTTTAACCTTGAGGGATTACTCAATTGGTCAGGCCTTGGGTTTGCTCCCAAATGGTCACCAGTTCGAGTCCCCTGAAGGCCACTGAGTTGAGTATCCGGCCATAAATTTCAGGGTCTGGTGGAATTAGTCGAGGTGCGTGCTAACTGGCTCGGACATCCATGATTATATATAAAAAAAAAAATCAAAACTAATTTTATGTAATCTAATTAAACATACTTTAAATCAAACTCTACTTCTATCTCTATTTTTATTCTTATCTTGATCTCCATTCTTTCAAAATTTCTAGTTGCATTGTTTTCCAAAAAAAATAAAAAATAAAATCATGTACGATTCTTTTAACAACCCTTATACATACACCAAGACTTTATGTCGTTACCGTGATAGTTTGGTTTCCTCGTCTAGGAACTATGTTGATAACAATCTGATGTAGTAGTGCATAAAGAGAGAAGTAATAATAGGGAAGAAGAAGTTGAAGAAGGAGAAAACAAGGAAATAAAGAGAAGAAGCTGGAGAAGAAAAGGAAAGAAGAAGAATACGAGGGAAGAGAAGTAAACGTGAGGCAAATGCCTGTTAATTTCCCATCACTCTGCCTTTTTCTCCTTCCAATACAAGCCACTTATACAAAATATTACACTCAAAGTTATGGGCTTAGGTCCATAAATACAAACCCAAATTAGTATGGCGTAAAATGATAAAATGGATGTCCTCATCATCTCTTCTGGGGTGGAAGAAAAATTCGACTTTGTCGTGTGGACAAAACACAAAAGACTATAGTCAATCAGCAGTCAATCTCCTAACCATAATGGTGCGGAAACGTTTATAAAATT
>CAIGRK010179029.1:0-11890 GCA_903798315.1 Fraxinus greggii | reverse complement strand
CCCAGTTGGGGTTCTCCGTCATCATATCTGTGTTATTTATTGCTTTCCATATTACAAACTGTGGCAATTCAATTTAGGATAATTGGACTGTTTGTTTAACCATCTAGAAACTAATTAAAAGTGACTTGTTGATTTAATTAGTGTTATTCCGCACGTAAGGTCGAATTTGTTAGTACACTACACATTTTTGAAACAAAAATAAAAATTTATGGTTTATCTAAGTAGTCACCTCACTAAATTCGGTTTACCTGGTTTAAGAGTGGAATAATAGTTAGTTACTTACTAGCGTGAGTCTCATTTGTTGTACGACACCTTCTAGATTTGATGGTAGACATAATGAGGGATTGAACTGTTTGAGTGAAGATAGACCAAATTGGACCAACGGAGCTTGGGTTTGATGATTGAGAAGCCTAAGGGCTTACTTAGGTATAGACCAAAGATTGGTGATGACTATTCTCACACATGAAAAGGATTGAACATAGGTTAAGTACAAACTTTAAATTGTAGCAATATCTGAAGAACATCTTTGAATTACATGCTTAGGTTCATCCTTGGGGCACTCAAAGTATAATATTCGACTGAGTTGCACTTTGCTTTCTTGTTTATAGTGTGAGCTTTGTCTATTTTCTCTCGAGGACTAGCAAAGTTCAAATTTGGGAGTGTTTGATAAGTTTAAGTTCAATTCATTATCTTGTTCTTGTTGGGGATAGTTTGCTTTCCACTAATAATTTTATCATGTTCTCATAATACAAGGAATTTCAGGTCAAGGATAGGATAGTTAATTGTACGTTAATTACATGTGAATTGGAAGGAGATTACATGGATTCCTAATGCGGGAGATTTAGGGTTTGTTTGAGTCGGATTAAAATTTGATTTTAATCTAAGTCAAAATCAAACAATCAATATTTACCACATCTTTCATGGATCCCACATCTTTTTAACCACACATTTCAAAAACTTCTATCACAATCCACTAAAAATCTAATTTTAATCCACACCAAACACCCTCATAATATACTGGTGCGGTTGTGTAACAATTGAAGTATCTCTTCTTTAACCGCTGCTACAGTTGGAGTTGTCAGTTCTTTTAGTATTTAGTAAGTAACCATTGTGAATATCCTATAAACTAATCAAAACTTTAAATACGCTTGGGGGAAGCCCACACCGTTTAATAAGAGACCCTCACAAGTTTCACTGGGGAGAAAAAGAACCATCAACATTGAGGCTGACGATGTTTCTGAAGAATGATGCCTTTGATGTCCCATTGCCTATGCCCTGTGAACTTAGGGCACAAACCGCGTGATAGATCTTGATGATGATGGACAACCTCGACTTACCTCGTCAATACTTGCGATCAAGCTAGGAATTGTAGTAAATTCTTTTAAGGATACTCCTAGAACTTGTACTTTAGATTACCAAGGATTCGAATAATTTGTTACATTATCTTGGTGAGTAATGTTGATTGAAGCTCTAGTTTCTATATTTGTACCCAGTCCTTTTGAATTTTTGTGATTCGAATATGAAGTGATTCTGTACTTTATACTTTGCTGATTGATTTCATTGCTTATTTCTCTTCACCTCTGTATCAGTTATCACAATTCTGCAAATGCAGCAGTCTGCTCCCCCTGAACATAACAGGGTCTGTTGTCCACTGCCAATTGATCTGTGTATTTGAAGAGTTTCTCCATTTATTCAAAATAAATTTTAATCTCTGCATCCTCACTGCCTCTGTTTACTCTCGTGAAGCTCATGGTTATTGGAAATAAATTGTAACTAATTCACGAGGATGAGCTTTCTCCTTATCCTGTGCCACGGTGCTAACGGATATTCTGCACGTTTGATTTCTCCTTCCACTCTATTTTATCTCCACGGATTTGGAATATCTGGAACTAGAAGGTCGCAATTGAGCAACTTACAAAAATTTTCTCTATGAATCTAAGAAAATCAAGTGCTCCTTCAAAGATGAGTCAGGCATTTTCAAATTCCAAGAGACGATCTACTTCTTCCTATCGGTCCTTACTTGAGTGGCATTTTCTTCCCAATCTTAATACAGATGGCATCATCTAATCTGACTCTACTCCTAATGCGATTGAAGGTGCATCAAGGCATGACACCGAAACATGGATAAAAGAAGGCTTTATACGCAAGATTGCTCATTGTTAAATACTGGTGATTAAAATATTGACTCCTGGACAACAACTTGTGTTAGCTTTGGAAGTGAGGATTTACAAACTAATTGCTGAAACTGTTCCACTCATATGTATAAGTTGAAAAGAAGTCACATTGTAAGTGTACTTTGTGTTGCTCTTCAGGGAAATCACTACTTATAATGGCTGTTGCTTTAATAAATGGTCTCTTGGCCATGATCAAGTCCTCTGTAACTACATTTGCTTGTTTTACTTTTGTATTTAATAAAGGAGAAGTACCCGAAATAAATATTTTATTGTTTTTAATGAATTATATAGTTTTTTATTGAAATTTTCGAAGAAAAATAGTTATGAACCAAACAAGAAAAAGTTTCTGGAAGTCAGTCCTATATTCAATGAAAATAGAACATCGGTGGTTCTCATTTAGACAGTATCAACTAAGTTTTCAATTATTCTTCTCCTACTAAAGTGGATAGTGAACTACTGGAAATGGCTTATGATGCCTCTGAGTCCCTGTGCGCACTACTGAAATTGAATTAAAATGCTTTAGCGCTCTATCAATCTTTTCGTGCCACTCGAGATAATACCAGCCTCATTGAGCTACTGTGAAACAATGAAAGATTAGATCTCATAGTGTTTAACTTCCGTTCTCAACCCATGACCAATATGAGCTTGAAGCTTCCTTCATAACTTTTGGAACTTCTTCGTAGCAGCTCTGTTTTATTATATTCCAGCCATATTACAATTTCATTCATTTAATACCCCTTCGTTGTCATTGAGATATCAGCAAGTTGTGAAACTGCACTTCATTGAGAAGCGAAGGAAGTACAAAGACGAGGTAATAAATGACAATTGAGTTAGGCTAATGAAGCTATTGTAAAAATAATGTTCCATTGTGTTCATTTCTAGAACCAGACATCTAAGCTAAGCTCCAATGCGTTTCTCAAAGACGGACTGAAGACTAATGGAATATTTTACAAGTTGACTTTTCATTCAATTAGCAGTATTGGAATCAAACAAAACTCTTTGATGAGACAAAAAAAGGTCACCAATAATCCCCACAAGAGCAAGTTCCATCCTTGAAATGATGAAACCTTCGAACATCCCTCACAATGATCTCCCTATCTACAATCTTTGAAATAAATTTAGTAGCGATGTGGCAGTCATTACAGACTCTAAGATTCTTGGCTATCCGAATAGTAGTGCCAGGAGGGGTATTGAGGAGACCGAAGGCCATTGCTAATCTCTCACTGTGTCCACAAAGTAGATTCTCCTTTTCCTCCTCATCGACATTCTGAAGAACGGAGGAAGTGTCAGGCACATAACCCTCTTTTTTCATTCTAGTGAATAGATTATCGAGTAAGCAGTAGAGCTGTTTGCTTTGGGGGTGCGATACATCTCCAGCCAAAAACTTGTGAACCGCATCACCAAGCTCAATCCAGCTACACCCGGGTTCTTTTCTTACCCTCATTTCTTTCATGTTCCTTCGAACCTTAATAGCCCTTTCCCAAAGTCCAGAAGATGAATATATATTAGAGATTAAAACGTAATGGCTAGCAACATTTGGCTCTAACTCAAGGAGGTTTTTTGCTGAAATTTCCCCGAGTTGGATGTTTTGGTGGATCCTGCAGGCACCGAGCAAACTACTCCAAGCCCCCACCTTCTCGTATTCAGGGGGCATGCTATTGATAATTTGATATGCTTCGTCCAGATTACCTGCTCGACCAAGCAAGTCTACAATACAAGCATAATGATCTGCATTGGGTTCGATCGCATGTACCTCTTTCATTTCCTGAAACAACTTTCTTCCTTCATCTACCATCCCAGAATGACTACACGCTGCAAAAACTGCAACGAAAGTAATCTCATTAGGCCTCAGCTCTCTGTAACTGGATCCTGCAGCTACCATCCTTCTAAAAAGGTCCAATGCTTCCTCTCCTTTCCCGTGCATCCCATAAGCCATGATGATCACATTCCATGTTATCACATTTCTGGTAGGCATGCTCTCGAAAACTCTCCGTGCTAGATTTAAGCACCCACACTTGGCATACATATCAACCAATGCACTACCAACTGCAACATCAGATTCTAGCACATTTCTGATAGCACAAGCATGAATCTCTTTTCCTTTAGATAGTGCTGCTAGACCAGCACAACTAGGAAGGACAGTCATGAGTGTTATTGAATTTGGTTTAAACAAGAACATAATATTATCGTCAACATCATCCTTCTCTTCATCTTCTGTTTCTGCTATTTGCATTTTACGAAGCAAAATAAGTGCGTCTTCATAGTATCCACAAACAACATAACCAGTTATCATCGTATTCCAAGAAACAATATCTCTACTCTCCATGGTGCCAAATATGTACTTAGAGTTATTTATCTTTCCTATCCTGGAGTACAAGTCCATCAGGGCATTTTGGATGTACCTATCCCCTCCAAGACCCAACTTTATAACATACCCGTGCATCACTTCTTTATCTGCAAAAACTTTGCAGTGCACACAAGCTGGCAAAACACTAGACATCGTGGTCGGATTTGGAAGAAGACCCGAGACCAATACCATCTTCATAAATAGCATCAAGGCCTCCTTATAGAAACCATTTTGGGTATAACCAGCAAGCATAGCATTCCAGAGGCCAAGTTTCCTATCCACCACTGCACTGTCAAAGACTCTGCGCCCAAACACGACTTGTTTACAGTTGCAATACATGTCCACCAAAGCACTGGCCACAAAGGAATTCCCCGTTAAATTGTCGTTCCTTAATACATAAGCATGAATTTCTCTCCCAACATCCAGTAACTCCAAATGGGAACATGCAGGAAGCACACTTGAAATCGTGACACCATCAGGCTTAAATCCTTCTACTATCATAAAACTCAAACACTCCAACGCCTCATAGAACCGATCATTTTGTGAAAATGAACTAATGATGGTATTCCAAGAAACCATATCTCGGTCGGTGAACCACTCGACTATAGCCTTGGCATCATCAACTCTCCCTAATTTAGAATACATTGCCATCAAAGCATTGTTTGTAAATGTCTTTCTATCATCCACTCTCAAACTATACCCGTGAACTTGCTTTCCAATCCTTAATCCATGGCTCCTACTCAAATTACTACAAGCAAGCAGTAGGCTCACCAAAGTGAATGAACTAGGGTCGATTTTTTCCAACCGCATTAACCTGAAAGCTTCTATAGCTAACTCCCACTCCTCATGTCTACACAAGGCATTGATAATTGAGTTCCAAGAGACTTGGTCCTTCTGGGGTATTCTGGCAAACACCTTGAGGACTTGGTGGATGTCATCCCCGCATTTCCCATACATATGCAGAAGCGTATTGGCCACGGTGACCGACGAAGAATCATAGCCGAGTTTAACAACAGACCCATGAATCTGTTTCCCTAAATTCAAGTCTTGCAAGGCAGTGACGGCCTTCAAAGCAGCCGGGAAAGCAAAATTGTCTGGTTGAACACTAGATAATTGCATCTGTATAAAAGTAGAAATGGCATCTCGGAATTGGTTTGAGCGGGTTTGGGAGCGAAGGGTTTCTATCCATGAGGATTTGGAGCGGGTTGTGGCAGTGGATGGTGGTAATGTGAGGTTGTCATGAGTTTGAGGAAAAGTAGATAGAGAAGGAGAAGTGAGTAGAGGGTAGTGTGTGGATGTTGGGAGGGACATTGGTTGGTAAATAGTTATTAAATTATTCAATTCAACTAAGAAGAGAGCAACCGTTGAGAACGTTGCTCACTTCTCATAAGGTAGTAGCAATGTAAAGTTGGGCCAGGTTGTCAGTGGCTAAAATTAAAATTGAATCGTCGGTCCAATTCCGTTTTATGGCGTAATACTTTAGTAGACGATTTTATATGCATACATGGTAAAATTATTCACCGAAATCACGGTACCTCACATGCCGAGTGGGTTTCGTCCTCCCATTCTTTCTCTCTTTTACCTACTCTATGTTTAAGTTGTCATGACTTGAGTATTTTTTTTTTTGAAGATGTCGTGGTGTATTGGATGGTCTTGCCACGTGTATATATATATGGTCACAATGAATTTTTTTTCAATTGACGTATTGGACTACTACCAAGCTTGCTTGTCTAGCTCAGTGATCCATTAATGTCGATCAAGTAGTTTTGAAGAATTCACAAGTAGTTTTCAATTTTTCACTACTTATTTTTATTTATTTATAGTTTTTATAATTTATAAAGACTTTCCAAACATGAAAGCACATTAAATTTCCAGTAGAATGAAAAAATAAAATAAGAAAAGTCCATATTTTGAAACTTTTGAGTTCAAAAAATGACATCGGGCTGGAATCGAACTGATAGTATGCGGGTCTCTCCGGGCCGGCCCTCCCGTTTTGTCAACATACGATATACGTAGAGGGACTTCTGATGAACATATAATAGATGAGGGTCCATTTGGTAATTGTTCCAAAGTTCTCCTCGACAAAAATTCTTCTTCGGCTAGGGTTTTTAGAATATATAGACTGCTTCCTCTCCGCCGTCACTTCTCTACATTGTTTCTTCTCTCTCTCTTGCGGCCGAGCCTCCTCCTTTTCAGGTTCTGATCGATTCTCGTCTCTTGAATAGTTTCGTGTTAATGAGTAGTTTTGTTTGATGCTTTTGGGCGTTTAATGATTTGATTAGTTCAATTATCATTACTAGCCGTTCATTCGTTGATATTTAATCTTATTTCTGTATTTTAATTTTATAATTTCTTTCCTTCATATGCTATGCTGAGATTTTGCATTCGTAATTGCTAAGTACTATGGCGTTTTGTATTCGAACCGACCAAGAAATCTGTTTAATAAATGCATAACAAATTGAAGCAATTTTCAGGGTCTCTTTGTAGTTGCTCAATTGTCATTTAGATCTCCAAACCCATTCTTGGTCGTTCCTCTAATCACAAGTGGGAAGAACTGTTTTTTCACAGCCTAGATACTTTCTAATTTGGCAGAATAACAAAGCGAACTTGAATCGCTCAAATCTCTTTCTCTTGTAAAATTTTTGTTGTCTTATTACCGATCTTTACACAAGATAAGCTAACATGTTTCCTACACTCGTACATTACTGTCTTTTTGTTCTTACCTTTGTCAATTTAATGAATAGGGCCAGGTTGGTCCTCTTTGTGCTCGATCCAAATATCAGTAGAATGGGTCTTATTTTTATGAATATTGCTTTATAACTTGGCATATAATAACAACTCAGATTTGATAAAAAAGTTGATCTTGTAAACGTCTTAATTTGGAATACATCTTTCTTTAACCTAGGAGTTAATAGTAATTCTTTCATCTAAAAAGCTTGAGTTGTTACTTGTCAGAGAAGGTGAAACTTATATCGTAATTTGTCTTCGACACAACCTATTGGGTTGGGCTTGTTTTCATCAAAGGCTTGATATGTGGAATTTTTTTTAGATATGTAGCAGAAGCATAAACTTATACATTTACTTAGTTAGATTTTGTGTTGAACCCCCATCAAGAAACTTAAGTTGCTATTGGAAGAATTTATTTCTAATCTTTCTTTGATAATTTTAAAAGGCAAATTAGATGTTTTTGTGTAAAATAATCAATTAATTAGCATTCTACTTTTACATGTATGTTTAGACAGCTGTATAATTACACATGGCAGACTGTGATGTATTTTGTAGTTTAAGAATGCTGATACATGTATTTCTGTATTGCTGTATTCTGTATTTTTTTAAAAACTGTGTTTGTGTATAAGGATTCGGTGTCCATGAAGTGATCAATTGTTCAATTATTCCATAAACTGGATTCTTCTGAAAATTTGTTCTTAAAGAAGCATTTTGGGGGCATGGATTGGTATTCTCTCTTTTGTTTATGATGTAGTATTCCTTCTTGTGGTAACTGTCTCCTACATTCCTGGACATTTTCCTTTTGTACTTCTCATCATGACTGATACTGGAAGGCGTTTGATACTAATAATCGCCGTAGCACGGACACTTCAACTAATGTAGCGTTCGGTTTCGGACACGTGTCAATACCGACACTCGAACACTCTACAGTAATCATTTTTCTTTTTTTTTTTTAAACTAGAAATATTATAAATTTTTAACTCAAAGTTATTAGTAAATAATAAATAGGTACTCATATTTAAAAAACTCCAACAAGAAAAATTAATAACAAGTATAAAACTAAATTTTAATATATAAAAGAAGAATTTTAAAGAATTTAATCGACGTATCGTGTCAATACTTTTTTGAAAAATCAAGTATCAACGTATTTGACACGTATCGTGTCGGACTCTAATTAGGCCTCCCACCAAACAAGCCAAGAATCCATTTCTTCATCATACTGATTTTGAATATATGATTTTCATTTAATTATTCTGTAAGAATAATTTTGGGCAGTTGACCATAAATCAATTGGTGCACTTCATTATACTATTGGACCTACATTAATGTAAACTGGTATTTGTTCTTTGGGGCTATGATTTAATGAATCACTAGTGCAAAGCTTAATATGTGGATGGTCAATGTCGGTGCACCATAGCTAGTAATTGATGAGTTTTTTATTTGTATCATTCTGTGAGCTGTGTGTTTTTTCCAGTTAAAGTAATATTTTTCTTTTACCCAGGTCAATACTATTCTGTTCTGTTCATTACTATTACCTTTCTGTTTTACGTATAACCAAGAAGTATCTTCTGGGGTTGAGGCAATGTGTTCAATTGAAAATTATCGCGATTATTTTCTAATTTTGCTTACACAATGCATACAGTTTTAATAAACCTGTTGATTGCATATCCACCTGTGACGTGGAAGCATTCATTTCGTCTCCTGAAAAAATTGTTGTCTATTTGCAGAATGGATTCGCAAATCAAGCATGCTATCGTGGTGAAGATTATGGGCAGGACTGGGTCCCGAGGCCAAGTTACTCAGGTCAGAGTGAAATTTATCGATGACCAGAACCGTTTCATTATGAGGAATGTCAAGGGACCAGTTAGGGAAGGCGATGTTCTAACCCTGCTAGAGTCCGAGAGAGAGGCCAGGAGATTGCGCTGATGGCTTTATTAGCGGTCTCAATCTCTGCTCGAGTTTTTAGTATTTCAAAATTAGTAATATGATATAAGCTTTACGTAGTATTTTATTACTTTTCGGGAATTCATGCAAGGCATTGAGGAGCTCGTGGCTGTTGTGTTGTTTTTCAGTTGACATTGGATACTTCATTGTCATGTTTGTGATATAAACATGATTGAGCAGTTTTTGTTCCAAGTTTCTTCCCCTTCTATTGTTTTATTGAGCTTGGCTAATCGTAGAAATTGAGAGATTTTCACGTGCACATGCTATAAAAATGTAAACAATTAACGGAACAAAATACAGCAATTAGTAGAAATCAAAACATTAAAATAAGAAGCTTATTATTTTCAATTATACAAGGGAAAAAAACAAAATATTTATGTACTTGTACTAAACCTTGCCAAACTTGATGTATTTTTTCTTTTCCAAATTTTATTTTATTTTGGGCATCTATCAACTCCTTGATCCAAACACCGAAACTCGTCGAGATATGGAATCGGCATGGCCTGTATATGTTAGGCATGCCTAGTTTGACACCACTGACTCGAATGCTCAAATATTACAAGTTACGTTAGACGGAATGGTTAATGTGATGGGCATTTATAATTTATTTTTTACTCAATCAATTATTATTTTTTTTTCTTTTCTTTTTTTTCTCAATAATGCTAATCATAATATCGAAATTCAACAAACAAAGAACTGTACACATGTTGCCGAAAAGTAATCTTCATTCACACTGCATTTTGCTTGTTTATTCTTTTTTCACATTTTTTTTACTGTCATGAATTTTCTTCAAATCTATGAGTATTGTCATTAGAAAATCTCAATTAAAATGCATCTAACTGATATATTCGAATGCATATTTTTCTTTTTCTTTTCAAAAGGAGTTCTTTAAACATGATATGTTCATCACAAAATTCTCTTTTAAAGCTTGAAAGTTCAAAATCGCCAATGAAATTGAGAGTAATGAATAAATGTTTGATTTAACTTGGTGGTATAATACCCAAGAATTTGTTACGCTTTTTGTTATAATTTTAATTAGGGATGAAAAGGGGATTAAAATATTCATATTTACCACCTCATTTATTTTTTAAATACAATTAAGTCTTTTAAAACTTTTAAAAAAAAATGGATTCAGAGCTGGAACCATATTCTCCGTTCCCGTCCACGTCCCGCCCCATCAAAAGTGCAGGATTGGAGTATTTTGTCATCCCTAATTATAATGTAAGCTTTCAACATAAACTAAGTGTTATTAATAAGTATTATCAATTAAATTTCTAAGGGTATTGTTAATAAAAAAAAATTGAATTAAAAATAAAAGACAAAATGGCGAAGTGAATATTTCTCAAATGATAATTAATATTGACATCACAGTTTTTTATTATTGCAACATTTTTTATTGCATTGAAGTTTTCCAAAATTTTCTCCTTGTCACATGAGGTTTTCATCGCATTTTTATCATCATTACATTAATTAATAAATCTTGTTTTTGATGACGATTTCCATCAAAAAAATCAGTAGAGTAAAAAAGATTATTTGTTGTCTATATTTTAGATAAGAAAAGTTAATAAATAAAAAAATATCACAGAATATATGCTCCTCATTTCAAAATACCGTTAAAACAATAGTTGGTCATTAACAATTATTAAAATCTAAATATGTTAATTAATGAAAGATTGAGGATGCGAATCCTACAAAAAATGTGAGAACACAAGTGTACCTGTTGACACACAAAAATTAGGTCCAGTTAAATGGCCCAGAGAATGAAGACCAATTGCCCAATTAAGTAGTCTAGAGAGAGAAGCTTAATTAAAATATTTGAAAGTTGGGTCCGAACAAAACTATGTAAAGGATCTAAGACGGAATTAGGTGCGAAAGTCTATCATCGCCCAAATCCGTGAGACGCCCGACCTGGGCGAACCCCTTATTGTCTAGACTCACGGAACGCCCAAGACTTGGGCGAGTACAGCGTTTTGATATTACGGTTATAATCATATATAGAATTAATATTTGAAAAAAATAAGATCAAGCCTTGACTGTTTCTGCAAGTTTTAAANGTCCGAACAAAACTATGTAAAGGATCTAAGACGGAATTAGGTGCGAAAGTCTATCATCGCCCAAATCCGTGAGACGCCCGACCTGGGCGAACCCCTTATTGTCTAGACTCACGGAACGCCCAAGACTTGGGCGAGTACAGCGTTTTGATATTACGGTTATAATCATATATAGAATTAATATTTGAAAAAAATAAGATCAAGCCTTGACTGTTTCTGCAAGTTGTAAACTTCAGTGACCGTTTTGTAATTTTTAAGTAAGTTCAATGACTGTTTATAAAATTAACCCTATTTTGAATTGCTTCCACTTATTTCAACCACCTCATTTATTTTTCATCTCATAGTTTTGGATTTTTGTCCCAAAAGCATTGAAATGGGGAATAAAAAATGCTTAAGGATTAGAACGAAATAAATGTTGAGATATAGAGTTGGGGAACATTTTTGGGAAGAAAATTTATGTTGTAATGTAAGATATGTTTGGCTACGTTAAGAAAACAAAAACTACTTTTAATTTTTTTTTGGATAAGTTAGCATATTTCGGGGTAATTTTCAATTTAGGCAAATTAAAGTGTCAATTTTCCATTTTGGCTAAAATTTTTCTATCACTTACCATAATAGCCATTATATGCTTAAAAGACATTATTACC
>CAIGRK010179002.1:0-10118 GCA_903798315.1 Fraxinus greggii | reverse complement strand
CTTCAAATTAACCTTAACCCACATATGAATAGGAGAAGATAGATATGGGCAGTTGGTGTACATGATAGAGGGGCCATTGGACTTACGAAAATACTTCAAAATGAACAGTACTCGACGGATTCATTGTTTTAAGATAGTAAGATTTGGAAAAATCTTTTCTTTTTAACATTATACCCAACAATTTCAATCATAGCAATGCCTTTTTTCCCACTCCTAACTTATAAATATTATTAATAAATTATTAAAAAAAAAGTCATTTCCAAAAGGAGGAGCGTTATAGTTATAAATATGATTACGAAAATTTTATCTTAGGTTTAGAAGCATATTTCGTGGTTAGATTTGACATTCTCAAAAAAATAAGGGTTTAACGATCTTTTTAAATCGATGATTTTCAATTATTAAGTCATTTAAATAGTTGACATATCGAATCTTAATTACCATGGGATTCACATACCTGGTAAATTAAGTACTAGTCGAACTTTCGAAAAAGGCTACATTAGAACATGTCAAAGTTATTAGTTTAACGAAAAAATACAACTGTAGCATGTTTGGTCAAATTTAATAAGAGTACTAAAAGTTATATTTTTGTTTTCTAACACATTTAATTGTATTGTTTTTTTTTCCTAATAGATTATTAAATTAGAAATTGAATTCATAATATCTTAATGAGAAATTTACTTTGTTATCACATAGTTACAACTTCTAGTGAAAACTAGATTTCCATTTGCTAATCTTTGCTGTGAAAAATGGCTTCTTTAACTATGTGGTAAAGAGAAAAAATGTCATCTTTTCACTTAAAATTTTATTTGGTGGCGTTTCATTTTAGTGGCATAAAAGTACAAGCATGTTTTATTGTGTGGGTTGACATTTAATTCCAATGTTTAAATTGGCAATCAAGGAGGCCAAAAGTTGGAATCGAGCTGGAAAAGCTTGAAGTCATCTTTTCATATAAAGAATAGAAGGATTCCCCCTATAAAAAGAATTTATTGTTGGGAAAAATCAATCATCATCAAAGACATCGAACACACAAAACACAAAACAAGTCAAAAGATAAAAAATAATAATTAAATGTGATACAGTAAACAATCAATACTCACAGGAGAATGACACTTTACTAGATAAGAACACATAGCAATACAATATATTTCTCACCCTCACAATTGCTTTCTACACAAAATTAGAATGCTAACTCCAACGTATACTGCACACCCCCATGTACCGTTTCTTCTAGTTACTCTCATCTCAATTGTTTGTCTCTCTTTGATGGGCTGCTCACCATGACATTCAATGTCATTATGCGATCGTGTGTACTGCGCCACAACTCTCACACACGATGCTAGAATAAACGCGCACCTGCACAATTTCTTCTCTCTCTCAAGATAATGGACTACCGTGTTTCTTTTTGTGCATTCTAGTCGTGCTTATGTGTGTGAATATATAGGGCAATGTTCAACCTACCAAGCTTCTTAAGAACGGAATTTAACAAAAAATATTGATCCTTAAATTAATCTATCTAACTGCCCTCATCTGTTTAACTAAAACCCTTTTATGCCATAAACAAAATCCAAACACACAACTATTTGTCAATATTCATTACATTTTTATGATTTCGATTTATAATAATTTTAAAGTCATATTGAAAAAACTGTTTCGACGTAAAATATGATGTCATAATGTCATCAGCTGATTGCAATATACATCTACAAATAATGATCAAATCATCAACTAATTGACCGGTGGTTCATCTTTATATAACGATTAAATAAAATAAGCTACTCACAAAGTGGTTAGGGGGTAAAGTGAGATTTAGAGCAATAAAATATAAGAATTAGTTCTAAAAAATTAACAATTATTGCACCCTAAAGATACGTTTTAACTTGTTCTTGATAAAGTTGTTTTTTGAATTATTGTTAACTTTTTTGTTCATTGCATGTGGAGCAATATCGATAAAAAGATAGACATACTAAAAATATTTAGTATTATGATTTTTATGATACCAACCATTCGCAACCCATGTTATTTTGAATTAACCCCGGGCTTAATTTCAAGGGACCTTACAGGCCCCTCACTGTAGCACAAGGCCCCACCTCAATGTATTAAAAAAATGTGGCCCCACCCCTCCAATGTGTGTTACCTGGCAGGGGCCTGTTCTGTAAGTGTAGCACTACTCTGTTATTTTTAGGTCATTCATAATTGATTTCATTGAAATAAGTGTAATTTAACTTTTAAAGAGCCGAATTTCAATTTATTGTAATTGAGCCACATTATTTTGAAATAATACATTTTGAAATAGTAGATCGATTGAGAATATGTGGTTGAAAAAGAAGGAAAATTTATTGACGTAATAGAAAATATTATATTATTGAAAAATGTGTGATTGAAAATGAGTAGAAAAATAAAAAATGAAAATTTTAATGTGACTCAAACAGACAAGGCATAAAGTCAAGTGGCAGAGCATTTTTATTTCCAATGGATCAACAAATAAAAGGGGAAAATGATTCAGATCGTGTTTTTCTTTCTTTAAAATAAAACTATTTAATTTTCATACTCACTTTTAACTACACATTTACATAATAAATTATTTTGCATGTAAATTCACATCTTTTCTACTTTTGAATAATACATTCTTCAAAAAATCACTATTCAAAATATCATTTATTTTTTTCAATAATGGCCGTCAAATGTTTGATTTGGATTAAAATTTAATTAAAATCTCAAATCAATGTCAATAATATATTTTGACAACACGTTTTATGGGATCCACAACTTATCAACCACACATTTCATCTCTTTTTATCTATTAAAAATATTATTTTAATCTCTATCAAATAGGGACTTAGTGTTGTTTGACGTAGTTTCTTTATATATATTTAACCATATATTTTCCTTTAGTTAAAACATTTTTGCACGCAAACCATAAATTTTTCATATTTTTTTAATCATAAATTTTAAAAACATATTCACATTTCATAAAAGTTAATCTAAAAAAATCTACATCAAGCAGATCCTATTGTTTGAAAGTTATTATTTAAAAATTATTTTTATCTTATACTCATTTTTAACTATATATTCTTAAAAAATTACTTTTCAAATGATCATTTTTAACTATATATTCTTAAAAATTACTAGCTTATTTGGGAAAGATTTTAATCCGATTTTAATTGGAAATATAGCCGTTATTGGATCTCACTCGTCTAATAAAAGTCAACAATAACGACTAATTTTTTAATTTTAATTTCTACCGAACATGTCATACTTTTCAAATGATCATTTTCACACAAACAGTTGAATTTGATAGAGGCGTGCATCTTTTCACGCATGCCAAAAAGCAGATTAAAAAGCAAAATTTGAATATTTTATTTTGGGATTTGGTGTATAAAATAAAGTTCGTACTAACATGGTATCTACTGTATCGCCGGCTGGGGACTAAAATGCGCCAGAAGAGGAATAATAAAAAGCCCACTATATTAGAATTAAGGAAAGGAAACTGCATTGCAGATTCGAATATGTTATTATCAAAGATACAGTTTTTTACTTTTTTACTTTATTTTTATATTTTTTGTTGCACAATAAGTAATTAAGTAAAATCTATTCAACATCTTTAAAAAAGTTGTCCAACTTAAGTTGGATAAGTAAATTAATTATAAGTAGAAAAAAGTTATTCTATTCATTACAATAATAATAGATTAAAACCAACTTGCAATTCTTGACTTTACAAAACCATTTCATTTTACATTTTATCTTTCAAATAATTTATAAAAAAATATATGGATCCGTTTGATTGCGATAATGAAATTTTGGTGGAAAGAAAATGAATTTCAGATAATTGAATTGCCTAAAATTGTTTTCCTGAGAATTGTCAATTAATCGTGTTTGATTAGTATAATTTTTCACGTGAAAAATATTGAAAATTTGGAATTTTTTGGTATTCGTTTGACTTTGTTTTACCTGAAAATTATCCATTAAAGGGACAAAATTTGCTACAATTGAGGATAGAATTTGTTTTCATTGCAAAAAGAAAAAAGTAGCCTGAAAAACCAAATCTCACCAAATTGGTGGGAATTGATTTTCCTCAAAACCATGGAATTGGAACTGTGTGAGGCAAAAATTGGAAAATGAATTGTCAAGAAAATTTTCCCAATCAAACATGACTTTTGGTGGAAGATTGAATTTTATTTCCTACTTCCCGAAAAAATTGTCAAATCAAATCGGGCCTAAATTTGGTCCATAGTCATGGTCCCAACTATGAAACTGTCCTCTGGGAGTGACGAAAAAAATTATGTAATCAAATACAAAATCACTGGAAACAAGGATTAATGTTGCAATCATAATCATAACCACGAAAGAGTCCTTGAATGAAATAATGAAAAGAAATCATTCATATAAAGTTTAGGGGGGACGGGGATTAATTTGCAGTCATGATCATGAAATAGCTCTCGAATGGAAAGACGAAAAAGAATTCATTTTAGTTGACTTTAATTTACTGAGAACCAAGATTAGTTTGGAGCCATTTTAGGTTAGATATTGACTATGATGTCCTCTTAGCACGTTAGGATTGAACGCTGAGCAAACTGTGCGGCCTGATATTTCATTTAGGTGAACGAATTTGACAAGTCAACAAAAATCACAAGTTGAATAGTTCATGTTTATACGTGAATGGATAAACAGCATCCCGCTGTGGACTTTGGAAATATTTCTTGCTTTACCAATTCATTTTTGATGTGAAAGGCATCTAATGTTATTTCTCATACAGACATGTGGTTGACTGCATACATGAACAATTGTATATTCATATCGGATGCGGAGTTTGTATTTACGCATTCTTTGGCGTTATAATAGAGTGAAGATAAGTATTTCGAAATGAAAATGCCTGATCAAAAATGAGACGAGGGTACAATTTCTTCGGTCGGTCAGCATTGCTATTATGTCGACGTATCGTCGAGATCTTAACAATGAAAATTTTACCGGAGCGTAAGATAGCAAGTCATGTTTGATTTAGTCAAAAGTCAGATTTTTAGTAAATTTTGATTAAAAAAAACTAAAGAAATGTATGGTTGAAAAATTGATATAATATCTTCGTATGCATCTTAACCTGCTCAAGTCAAGAAGGCGAAATTTCACTTCTATAGTTGGATCAAAGGATCAACATCCTTACTTAGGCCCAGACGGGCACCATCTAAAAGTTTTGGATCTCATAAAATATTTTGAAAATAAAAAGGAGTCTCAGGAGATGTGAGCCAAAAATGAGAGTTATCTTTCCTTTAAGAGAAGCTAAAAGTCAGAGCCCTCTAAATAGTTATGGCACATAGAATAACGACTCTTGCCATTATAAGGCTTTAAGGGCGGGCCAAAAGTCACAGAAATTTTGCATACCCATTTATTCATACTAATGTTTTGCAGAGGAAAACAAAAGATTATGGTTAAGGAAAAATCTGCAGTTAAGGTTGATGCAGTATCATATATTGCAGTTTTTGACAATCTGCCAAAAGAGAAATCAAAGCATTCCGATATTTCAGCGTTGTCAAGCCTATTGTACGCGAAAAACAGCTTGAAGTAGAGCAATACTACACAAGATCACCGAGGAGCTGGTGAACGACCACCTTGGTATATTAATTCATTCCCCTTAAAAGTACATTGGGTTCATTTTATGGAATAAAAAAGGCAATCAGTTATTAATCAGAAATATAACTTATCACTCGAACCAATAGACGAATAGTTCAAGAAACAGGCACATAAATAGCAGCACATCCTCGTCTCTGTAAGTAAGATCAAAAAGAAAAACCATAGCAGATTCCAACCCGGAACTCAAATACCAAATACTACCAAGGAAAACGAAAAAAATGCACTAATATATATATAAAAACACTCACGGAAAAGACAGGTTGTACCAGAGGTATCAAATTTGTCTGAGTAGCTACTCATTGTCTCACAGTCTATCCTCATAGTCAGAGAGTGGTGTCATCTGCTCCTTCAAACCCTTCCTCTTCCGGATCTCAGTTACTAAATTTGCAGCTTGAGATCCCGCTTCCAGTGGATCAGATGACATCATGTCCCAGTGATCAAATACAGACTGAGGGAAGGCTTGCCCAGAGGTTGCAGCTCGCAAGGTGCTCGAGAAACCAAATGATTCAACAACGGGGAGGTATGCTTTGATATTGTAAAGTGGAGTACCCGGTCTCTGCAATTCTTCAAACACGTGACCACGTTTCTGGTTCAGGACACTGTAGATACCGCCAAGAGCTTGCTCGGGTGCTTGGATCTCGACCAGGTATACAGGTTCCAGAAGGCGAGGCTTGGCAGTAATATGCGAAGCATAGATAACTCTCCTCGCAGTTGGAATAACTTGACCACCACCTCTGTGAATGGCATCGGCATGAAGAACAACATCACAGACTTCAAAGCAAATACCTCTCATGTTTTCTTCAGCCAAGGGGCCTTCCTTAGAAGCCCATTGGAACCCAGCAACAACAGAATCCTTGATTTCATTCAAGTACTGGACTCCCTTACACATATCAACTACCATGTTTGGACCAGTGGTTTCAGGACCAAAGCACCAAATTTTCTTTGCAAGCTCCTTGTCCCAACCAAACTCTTCAGACAGGATTTTGGAGCGAACCTTAGGGTCATCTCGTGGACCAATACGCCCATCATCAATGGCCTCAGCGAGTCCGTCTTCCAAAGGTCTAGCTTCCATGTAAAGTCGGTTGTGCTTGTTAGGCGATTTACTCATAACAGTGCGGGAGGACCTTTCCAAAACTGTCTCACGGAAGGACACAACTGGATCAGACTTTATAATTTCAGCACCACCCATGAAATCTTCCTGCAAGTCCTTTAAACAGATCTCAAGGTGGAGTTCTCCAGCACCAGCAATGATATGCTCCCCAGACTCCTCAATAGAGCAAACCACCATAGGATCAGACTTGGACAAACGCTTCAAACCTTCAACAAGTTTTGGAAGATCGGATGCAACCTTGCACTGGACGGCCACACGCACAACAGGTGAGACGGAGAACTTCATGGCTCTAATTGGATGGGCATCAACTTCCTTCTCATTGGTCAGTGTAGCATTCTTGGTGATGTATTGATCCAGACCAACCATAGCCACTGTGTTCCCACATGGTACATCCTCAACAGTTTCCTGTCTCTTTCCCATCCAAATAACAGTTCTCTGGACACTCTTGACATACAAGTCCTTTTTCTCTCCAGGGACATAGTTAGGACCCAAGATTCTGACCTTCAAACCAGTTGAGACCTTGCCAGAAAATACACGACCGAAGGCAAAAAACCTACCCTTGTCGGATGCCGGAATCATCTTTGACACGTAAAGCATAAGAGGCCCATCAGGATCACAGTTCCTAATAGCATTAGCATAAGCATCATCCATAGGTCCCTCATACAAGTTTTCTACACGGTACTTTTGAGCCTTCGAAGGTGATGGAAGATGGAAGATCATCATTTCCAATAGGGCAGTACTTGCGGGCAGCCAGGTCTGCATTACACGCTTCATCAATGCCTTGCCCATTAAATCTTTCTCGTCAGACTTCATAGAGACTCCAAGCTTTTGCAACATTGGCCAAAGCTTATCTTTCTGATCATTCATGCAAGTATTGATGATCTGCTTGATAGGTTCATAACAGAATTGAACAAATCCACGTTTACATGTAGGAGAACCAGTATTCTTGGTAGTCCACTTCTTGGTGGCAGGGTCAAAGAAATTTTCACCCCAAAGTCTTTCCATCATCTTGGACTCATCAACTCCAAATTTAGAGGCGTACATCTTGGCAAAGTTTGTTAGAGTGAAAGCCCAGCCATGCAAACCAGCTGAGAAAGCAACAGTACCTTTCTCCGGGTAAACCTGGACATCACCAAGGAGGGGATCTTCATACGTAGCCATAATGACATTTGCGTTTTCTATGACCCTCTGAAATGTCTGATAAGCCTCTTCTCCGTCAACCTGAAGCTCAAGGAAACACCTGTCCATCTTGTTAACAGTCAAGACAGGTCGAATCCTTTCTCCAAGAGCCTGTCGGAGGACAGTTTCGGTTTGGACGCACACACCCTCAACACAGTCAACCACAACAAGAGCACCATCAGTGATACGAAGGGCAGCTGTGACTTCAGAAGAGAAGTCAACATGTCCAGGAGAATCGATAAGATTGATGAGGTACTCATTGCCCATTCGCTCTCCCTTGAAGCTCTTCAATGAATCGTCTGACATCTCATAGTACAACGAAATACCAGTGGATTTAATAGTGATACCACGTTCAGCTTCATCCGCACGGGTATCCGTCATTCTAACATCACCTGCAACTTCTTGCGCAATAATACCGGCAGCAGCAACAAGAGAATCAGTAAGAGTGGACTTCCCTGTAAGAATGACAAAAGAGAAAAATTAGAACTTACACAACCGTTCTATCCAAACATGAACCCTAGCAATCAGTAATACACGACTGTCATATACAATTAAACAACATTTAGCAGCTTCCATACCATGATCAACATGAGCAATAACAGACATATTACGAATGTTATGCTTGTAGTCCATAATCCTGCGGAGCTCATCGGCTGTGAACTTCACCTGCAGAAACCAAGTAAAAATTCTTCGTTAGAAACCCAATCTGGCAATCCAAAGAGCTATTTGAATATATAAATCAATCTGCATGCTTACCATTTTCGCTGGATTCTAAATATCAAAAAGGGAACAAAATCTATAAGAATTTTTCTCTAAAAAATACCTGCAATTCATCAACAGGAAACATTAGCATTAGAGAATAAAAACTCATTTACCAATCTGAGACAAATGTATTCAGAGCGTAGTAACATCCAAAATGCAGCAAACTCATAATCATTCGAGGGGCATAATCAAGATCCATGCACGAGTCCCAGAACTCTCGTTAATAGAACTTTCACAGCTCTTCACCATAAAATCTATGCAAAAACTAGAGCCTTCAATCATGATACTCAAAAGTTAATAGGGTTTCACTTCTACAGAATTTAGTTATTCTTTCATTAAGACAAGCAAAAGATTTCCAACTGATATCGTATGAACATATCCACAGCCTACTAAACGTATCAACACACAGAAACAGAGTCATCAATCCTTTAATTCCCTTTTAATGGTACAAAGGTATCGAAAAGATAAACAGATTTCCTTTCCAGTAAAGTTAAAAGGGGCAATTTTTGTAACATCTAAAATTCATAATGAAATAGCCACTAAAACGTGCCACTATAGATAAGAGAATCATATATCCATAAGCTAAGAACATTGAATCCACAACGCGAAGCAAAAAAAATTTGAGTACTAATCCTTCATCGTCTAGAATTACACAAAACCATAAACAGATCTAAAATTTCTCAACTAAAGAACAGTAATCGATGTTGTATCAAAACTTAACAAGGATCATCAAATCCATACATCAAACAAACAACAAAATATCAAATTCTCATTATAATTCCTACGAACAAGCAACAATCAAATACATCTATACATAAAAATCCGTGCAGATAAATCCATGCACATATAGATTTATCAACATAAATAGAGAGGTTTACAAGCAGATTCGGAGAGGTGATGGATGGAGGCGGCTCGCAGTTCGCTGTTTCCTGCAGTTTCTGATACTGCAGTCTCATCAAAGTCGCAGCTATTTTCGATTTTTATATAGGGTACAAAAGCCGTCGCATATTTGATGGATATTCGGCTTAAGATTTTTTAATGGGCCTGGGCTTTTGTATTATCATAGGATCTGTCGTAGCTGGCTGCCCAATAAGTTTCTATCAAAGAATTTCATAGTTGGGTTACTTACAAGAATACCCTTAAAATTAGGGATGTTTTGAAAAATCATATGAAAAGATTTTAGGAAGTAAAAAATACCGTCTAAAATGAAAAAGTGACATAATGTCACCTTTTTTTATAAAAATTATCACTTTTTTTAAAAAGTAAAAAAGTGACACAAACTTAAAAAAAATGACAAAACTAAAAAAAAGTGACAAATACCAAAATAGCACTGTCCATTTGTGCAACACCAGTCCACGTTCTTAAAATAATCACCACGTTTAGGCCAATCCACTTGCTGATTATGTTAGGAAAATATAATATATTATTTCATTTTTTTATCTTC
>CAIGRK010178990.1:0-10875 GCA_903798315.1 Fraxinus greggii | reverse complement strand
CCTAAATTTATTTTAGTGAGAATTGTAATTAATTGTGTTTGATTGATATAATTTTCCACCAGAAAAATATTGAAAGTTTGGTGTTCGTTTGACTTTGTTTTTCATGAAAATTGTCCATTAAAGTGATAATTGTTTTTACCATTTGGTTTATAATTTGTTCCAATTACCAAAAATAAAATAAAAATACCATACCGAATAACATTCGTTTGATTTTGTTTTGCATGGAAATTGTCAATAAAAGTGATAATTTTTTTTACCATTGTGTCTAAAATTTTTCTCAATTGCCAAATAAGAAAAAAAGCTGGAAAATAAAAAAACCACCAAAACAAAAGGAAAACAAATTCAGTGATTGCAAGGAAAAGAGGCGCGTGAGTGTAATGGCTGGAAAACGAATTCCATGTAAAATTTTTGCAATCAAACAAGTAAAAAGTAGGAAAATGGAATCCATGGAAAATTTGTAGTATCAAACTGGGCCTTACATTTGATAGCTTGAGCGCATATGGAAGGAAAATGCACATCCTACTTCAAATTCTTGATGTAATCCAAGGGGCAGTTTGAGCCGGATTAAAATTTAATTTTAATTTAAGTTAAAGTTAAATAATTAATATTAACTACATCTTTCATGAGTCTCACATCTTNCAAGGAAAAGAGGCGCGTGAGTGTAATGGCTGGAAAACGAATTCCATGTAAAATTTTTGCAATCAAACAAGTAAAAAGTAGGAAAATGGAATCCATGGAAAATTTGTAGTATCAAACTGGGCCTTACATTTGATAGCTTGAGCGCATATGGAAGGAAAATGCACATCCTACTTCAAATTCTTGATGTAATCCAAGGGGCAGTTTGAGCCGGATTAAAATTTAATTTTAATTTAAGTTAAAGTTAAATAATTAATATTAACTACATCTTTCATGAGTCTCACATCTTTTCAGCCACACATTTCAAAAACTTCTATCACAATCCACTAAAAATCTAATTTTAATCTCCACCAAACACCCTTTAAATATGATGAAGTAAAATTAAGGAACAGTCTCTAATGAGTGAATATAATATGATAGAAGAGTGCGAACAAGAAACTCAAGTTGTTAAATTCAAGTAATTGCTCGATCGCCCCACTGGGCATGATAAAAACTTTCAATTAGAGGTTTCTATCTTGAACCATAAGGTTCCTTTGCCGCATCAGCAATTAGAAGTTTTTATCATGCCCATTGAAGGCTGGAGATCAATTTCAATTCAAATAAACGACACCATTTAGATATTGAAGAGGAAAGTGTCAAACAAATGCCTAAAGAGTTCACCCTTAATTAGAATTGACTTTGTAAACACTTTATCTTATAACTATCCATCAATTAATAAATAAAAGTATATTTCGCTCAAATAGAAATGTAGCATAACTTGTATTTCATCAAACTTACCTTAAGTAGATGAATTACAAACACCGTATCGTAAACCAATATTTTAATATATGTATTTTTATCCTTATTCCAACTACGACTAAAAAGAATATTCCTTCATTTCATAATATATATAACCACATTTTTCTTCCAAAATTAATGCTTGTGTATTCGAATTAAAAAAAAAATACATTTATATTTTATTTCTTAGATATTTATGCAAACCTTAAAAGCACAAAAAATTCACATACGGCGCTGCCTTCTTCCTTCTAATAATTTCCTACACGCCTACCAAATATATTTAACAAAGCATCCATTCGGTGAAGATTAAAATCAGATTTTTAACATATTGTAATAAAAATTAATGAAATGTATTGTTGAAAAATTGTAGGTCCTGGTTAAAATTAATTGTTGACTTTGACTTTGATAAAAATTTGGAATATAATTTCTATCAAACAGGGGCTAAATACTAAATATAATGAAAATTAAGCTCATGTTTATCATTCATTCTTTCATAACTCTTTTGCTACATACTCATTTTTAATCGCACATTCACACAATAAAATATTTTACGCATAAACCCAAAATATTTCCTACTTTTTAACCACAAATTTTCCAAAAATTCACTATTCAAAACAATATTTTTTCAAAAAAATGATTACCAAACAAGGGCTAAATATGATACAAAAACACGTATCTTCGTATGAATATACTGTTCTATCATATGTATATGTATGACGTTCTACCAGAATTTTACTCATAGTATTAAATAGGTATAAATAATATAATAGACAAAATTTAACATCTTCGCTTATTTAATCATGTCGAAAATGATGTTATTAATGTTTATCACTTGGGTGAACCAAGCCCGAACTACAGCAATAAACAAGAAGTTTTTGAGCCTCCTGCGCTTGTTTGGAAAAACTTAAAAAGTTGTTAAAATTAACAATTAATTTTACGCACATAATTCATAGGATTCATAATTTTTATCAACTTTTATCAAAAACTTTGTCAAACAACCTCTACAAAAGTACTTTAGCTTCCGAAATGAATTGCATCACAGCAATGTGTACTTCAGGAGGCTAAAAGATAAGAAGATTATGTTTAAGCATCATAAGCAGATTATTCTGAAAAATAAGCAGATTAGGTTTAAAGCATCAACGTGATGAAAGTGGGAGGCGGTGGATGATGGTCAGAAGGGCTTTGAGTAGAAAGAAAGCAAAAGAAAGGGCGAAAAACTCAAACTTTTGGGTATTTCCTACTATCAAGCAAGCATATATGCCAACTTCTACGTACCCAAAAACAACACATCAACTGTGTATTCCTTTACCCTAAAATATGCAATTATTCATACTTTTTTCACTCTTTTAAATTTCTTCATGCACACATTATCCAAGCAATCTGTGTCAGTACAAAGTGAGCTGCTGCCTGCTTCTAAAGAATCATCTTTATGCCCAATTCCTCCTCTGTTTTGATCATTCTATATAAACCCCTTTGTTATGCCCTTGATTCTGAGTGTTGTTTCTGTTGAGTGGAAGCAAACTAGCTTTAGTTTGAGGTCTTCGTATGAACTAAGACATGGAGAAAAACCGAGCTCGTCTCACACACTACATTTTATGCCTCTATGTTTGTTTTGCAGCCGTATCTCTTGTACATTGTGGTGAGTTCGTATGTTTCTTTTATAGTATTGTCTAATACTATGTATCGAAAGGTAGTTAGAGCTTTACTTAATACTTCGTTTTTGATACTGATCAGATGCGAGAAAATCAGTTCGCTTATTCACACTTCAAAAATATTCAAGAAGTTCGAGCATCGAATTTACTAGAAAAATGCACGATTTGAAGCGGTTTGACACAGAAAAAGGACACTCGATTTTTGAACCTATTTTTAAGCAACTTGCTATGCCATTGGATGCATCGAATAGTGATCCTTATATTAGTTCACCATCATCCATGCCACCATATGACTCCCTTGCTCCCATTCCCTTGCCTGATAATAGCCCTCCATATTGTTTATATCCCCCATTCACCCCACAGGCCCCTTCAACCATCCCAAGCCCAACAGGTGGCTACACCCCATTCCCCCCTCCAGCCTCTTCTGGGCCCACATTGCCCGGCCCAAGCCCACCTGAAGGGTCTCTACCAAACCCACCAACTACTGTTCCTAACCCACCTAGTGTTGTCCCAAATCCACCTGATTATGTACCAAGCCCACCATATAATGTTCAGACGCCAACTCAACCCGGGCTTAGCCCACCTTCCTTTACACCCAGCCCACCTGTTAACGTCCCATCACCTTCTGGCGGATACGTTCCGAGCCCATACATTTTCTTGCCCCCCATTGTTTATCCACCACCAACGGTGCCACCGCCACCTCACACTGCCTCTGGCACGAGCCTTTGGTGTGTAGCAAAACCATCAGTGCCCGACCCGATCATCCAAGAAGCAATGAACTACGCCTGCGGATCTGGAGCGGATTGCGATCAAATTCAGCCCAGTGGATCGTGTTTTCAGCCCAACACTCTATTTGCACACGCATCGTACGCATTCAACAGCTATTGGCAGAGAACTAAGGTGGCTGGAGGCACGTGTGAATTTGGAGGAACGGCCATGCTCGTTACCGTGGATCCAAGTAAGTTCATTTTGACATTTGACTGCTTAAAAGTAGCTTAAATTTCTGATTTATATTAATTAATTTGTTTATTTATTCGGTTAATTCCAGGTTACGATGGGTGCCACTTCATCTACTTTTGAATTTTTTTGAAGATAAATATCTTCTTTTGTAGATTCATTGAAGAATCGCGCAAGTAAAACTAGAGGGAGGGCAGAGGACAAATATTCCCATGGATAATAGCATTCTTTATTTTGACAACGATTTTGTAAGATATTACACGGATTTGTTGAGGGAATAACGCTTTTTCTGGATTTTGGAATGTGTAATGATAAATCGTGTGGTGGTAGAATTAATAATGGGGGTATAGCACTGTTTAATTTTATGAAATAATTAAATAATAACAATATTACTGATAATTGTAAACCCAAGGTAAGTTCAAGAAATTTAAATGCAACGGACATATTTATTCCTTGACCGTGTTTTGGGACACGGTGTTGTCTTTATAGTATAATTTTTTTATTTATAGGCTGTTCTTTTCGTGTTTCAGTTTTTAGTTTTGAATTCATTTTAGATTTTGTATTTTGAGTGTCTATTTTGAGATTGCTTATAATTTGCGTTCTTTTGTCATTTTAAAAAATCGTTTTCAAAAATAAAAAAAATGAAGTTTTGGCTTGGTTTTAACTGAAAACAGCCAAAACGCCTTTTTGACATTTTCCGTTTTCTTTGTAAATTTTAAACTCTTTTTTGGAAATTCGTTTCTGAAAATAGGTAAGTAAACGTGTTTTCAGTATTTTCAAAAATTGAAAACTGAAAATGACCTGAAAACAATAAAGAGAATATGCTAGTTTTTTTCAATGTTTTAATTATGTCATGTTAAATACTTAATTTTAAAATCAATGTAGTATCATAGAGTTGGATTCCAAGAGGAAAAAAACTCTTCATTCCTAATTCTCAAAAAATAATTTCACTTACTAATATTTTATAACTACGGTCAAATTTTTAACTTGTATGATACTATAAGTGTGTTTGTCTTCCATTACTGTAGAAGAAATGCAGTAATGAATAGTATTGTTTGGAGAATGTGTGGTTGAAATTTAAAATAACTTAATTGGTTTGTGTGTATAATATTTTATTGAATAAATGTGTGGTAAAGAATAATACCGTAGCAAACAATGTTTTAGAATAATGAGAGACAAACAGGATTTATATTCGTTTTACAAACAAAAGCTAATTACAGAAAGAGAGGGAAATTCCCCACTGATCCTCCATCATATAGTTAATAAATAATTACAGAGAAAAATATATTTGAACAAGGAAATTTAAGATTATTTTATTTGACGTCTTGTATTTCGGTGGTATAGTGTGATGATAACTTTTAAATGGACTATAAAGTCTTGTAGTGATAGATTTTGATTTGAACTCAAATTTTATCATGTCCAATTTGAACTATACTGATGGAGTGAAAGAATTCTATTCGAACTCAAATGTACAAGTCTTTGTTTGAGCTCCATTAAAATACATTTTTGAGGAAAAATGTATTTTGAAATAATGATTTTTTGAAGAATTTGAGATTAAAAAGAGACAACAGAAAAATACATTTTAGATAAAATGGAGCTCAGGGGCTAAATAAAAAAGAGATTTTATGTAAATAATAGTCTTATTGATTAAAAAATATTTTGTCGTCTCAAATTTTATATGGATTGATATATACTACAATAATTCTTAATAAATTTATTATTGTTTAAAATAATAAGTTGTCAAAAGAATACAAATTGGGTACCTCATGTTTCATTACTATTTATCTATATTGAGAGCTTATTTGACACGGCTTAAAATCCAATTAAAATTGAAAATATAGCCGTTATTAGGTCGCACTCGTCTAATAAAAGTCAACAATAACGGCTAGCTTTTCAATTTTAATCTGATTTTAATCTCTACCGAACACGCCCTGAGAAAATTGCACTACATGTTAATTTTTGGCTTTACATTTTTAAAAATGTCACTTTTTTAAATTCTTTGCAAAATTGTCATCTTTGTACATTTTTGGCCCTTTAGAGAATTTAAATTTCCTACATGTCCTTCATTAAATGAAATTTGACTAAATGAAAAATTTTACAAAAAAAATGAAAAAATGTCACATCCAAATAACTGAACTTTTAAATATTTTTTAAAAAAGATGAAAAACCAAAAACAAAAACAAAAAATACAACTCAATCTATCATTCAAACACCCACTAACCCTAAACTCACTCCTCTATCTCTCATTCGAATCGTCAACAACCCATGCGGTCGATGACCATCGTTAATCAGTCCATCGTCGACGAAGATCACCAGTAATCTTTTGAGGTTTGCTTTTTTCTTTCTTTTTGCATTTTTGCTATCATCTCTTATGATTTTTCAAATTTAGGGGTGTTTACTTTTTTATTCTTCACCTTTTTTTTGCCTTAGATTGGTATAATATGCCTCATTTTTTCGATTTTTGTTGTCTTTTTTTTTTAGTTCTACGAAAATACTAATATTAGGGTTTATGTAAGTTGTCTATGAATTTATTTTTTATAACTATATTTTTCACTTTTCTTTCATGTAAATAATGGTTCTTGGTCATTAGTGGGCAAATTGAGTTTGTGTTTAATTTTTGAGTTTGTGAAATGAGACATGTTTTGGTCAACTATGCACAAATAAGCTTGGCTATTTTGCATTTTGTAGAATGCATGTATGGCTTTATATAATATGCAGGGTTATTTGCATGTTGTTTAAGTGTTGGATTATTTTATTTTCTTTTTTAAAAATATCTTTGCATTTACATGTACAACTTATGGTTGAGTATATGAAAAAGTGGTGCTATTTGAAGCTAAGAGTATAACACTCATCATGTTTGTCATAACCCGACCCTTCATGTCTTGGAAAACCAATATGATTGTGAAATATAAATGTCAATCCCTACATTAATGGAATCATCTATCGAAATGAATTGTCGTTCTTGACAGTTAGGCTCTGAAATTCTCGACAATTGACTCACTTATCTCGACAATCGGTTCCGTAAGCCAAATTTTATTACGCGTGGTTTTAGGGGTTGAAATGTATGATATATCGTCATCTGAGAACCATTATTTCCTCTTGAAATATAAACATCACAGTTATGGAACCGTATTTAGAGATAAACTGTCGTTCTAGATGGAGAAGGCACCGACCCAAAAGGTGCCTACTGGAACAACATGAGGGTCCATCGGCTAGTTGGGTAAACTAGGGGATTGGTATGTGTTACTTCTTTAATTTATAAAAGCATTTGTCCCACTGTTTGTAGTTCTTATCCTTATGATTTCAAAATTGGTTGTTTCGTATGAAGGTCCCGACCTGAAAGGTGGTAGCCCGAACTATCAGAGGGTTCATCAGCTAGTGGGGATAAAGGAGGCGATTGATATGTGTTACTACTTTAATTTTAAAAAACAATACCTCAACTGTTTGGATTTTTTAACCTTATGATTTGAAACTTGATTGCTTCGTATGAAGGTATCAACCCAGAAGGTACATGTCCGGACTGTCATGAAGTTTTCTATGCTTGTAGCGTGATGGAAGCGAACGGTGAGTTCCGTAATGGAGAAGTTATACAATGTCAAATTTTTATGTTTTACGTTAAATATGTTTAGTTGAAAACAAATGTATTATTTCGATATTATACTTCAAATGTTGGTAGAATCTGTTATTTTCTTCCATTATTAAATTTTGGTAACTAATACGACACAAACCACTTTTGCATAGAAGTACACACTGACGTACCATTAGAATCAACCATACCCGTTCAAGGTGACAATGACGTTGACACAAACAGGCAGTGATCGACACATGTTCGAGTGCTTGCTGCATCGACTAGGACTCTATTCACTAGGGGGAGCAGGAAGAGAGTCAAGCAATGTTAAATGAAGCAACATATCGGATACATTGTAAAAGTTAACTAGGGGAAATAGTCACACATTCTCAAGGATAGTATATCTGTTGTTTTGAGTAGTTAATGACGTAATAGTACTTTTGGCTGTGTTTATTTTATAATAGAGATATATTGTGATAGTATTTTTGTGTAGCTTTTTACTTTAGATTTGTTTTACAGTTTCTAGTGGTGATATGTACAAATGTTTCATTTTGGTGTAACCATCACTTAAACGTTGTGTGCTTCTAAGGGAAATTTGATGGTAATATATCTGAACTTGTGTTAAGTTTGCAACTAATTTATGCTTAGGTGATCAACTATATTTATGGTTTCTAGTTTCTATCAGGGATTCATGTAGTAATGTATGTACATAATTGTGTGTATTCAAATAGCCGCTACGCTCGAATTTTCAATGTACTTTACTCATTTGCAATGAACTATCGAGAATTACTCTTACAATTTTTTAGGACAGACAATGGAACTGTCGATAGGTAATGAAATATATTGTCAAATAAACTATTATGCCTGTAGTAATATTTCTACACTAGTAATGCCTATAACTAATTTTGTCTAATTAATTGTTTGCTCATCAAGTGTGAACATGGAATAATGGGTTATCCAAGTTCTCATCTAATGGTGCATTCCCAATATCAAAAATTAATGTTTCGGGTGCATTATCATTTGAGACACTTTGCATTTCATTGACCTCATATGCTGTGTTTGCTGGATGTAGGGTGACTGCTGCTATCTTTGTGATATAAGAACTTATCATTTTATCCTTCATCGTTTTCTTTGTCGTTTATTTACATTATACACATTTGAATGTTCCTAATAGTAAATGATATGTTCTTCAGGCAAGTGCTACATTTAAGATCAAAAAGTGCTTAGAATTATTAATTACCAACTACAAAAAGAAATTTTATGATAAAATGGTACTCGTAATTTAAGATTCACATTTCCCATAAATTATGAACAAAGTTTAGGGAATAAAGAGTGTTGTAATGACCTTAAACCATCACACCAATTGTCACTCAAGCAATAACTTAAGTTGTGATTTGGTGGTTGTGTATAAAATGACCGTATTGCTTCCCTACAAGAATTTGATTATAAATAGCATGGCATGACTTTCTTCTCATTTGCATTTCAACACTCCTCCAATTTTGTGACACTATATAAATCAAGAATATACAATTACTTCTACTCAATACAACCATATCGAGATAATGGGTTCTCCTACGAGAATCAACGAACCGTTCAATTTGAATGAGCCTCCGCCGTACCCGATTTATCCCCATTTTTTCCATCATAATCGAATCGGCTGATGAGAAAGTCACCTCTCCAAATGGTAGGAAAGCCATTTCTCCTATTCATTTTTCCAACCTAGACGAAATTTCAAGTGAAGGATCGCAGTCATCGAATAATGTACTCGATGATGTATTCGAGTTCATGGTTCCATATAAAGATGAATCCAACGACGATGAGTCATGGCAAACGTTCCATCTCCCAAAATTATTGTCATAAGCTCGGATGATTCTGATAAAGAGAGTGGGGGAACATTCAACTGTCGATGACGATTGAAGTGGGCAATATTGCGTACGCCATCAGTTATAACTATGTATTGTAGTTTTGTCAGAGATTAATATGTTAACGTCTGCACCAAATGTTTTCCAACAGTATATCCCTTATACATCCTACTTGTAGTTAGATTATCTACTTTGCAACTAACTGTCAAGAACGACAAAACCCTTTTGTCGGTGCCGATAGTTTAACTATCGAGATTTTATGAAATATTTTGCCTATGTAATTATTTTGCTTGTGAATTTAAACACAACAAATGTCTACAAACGATAATGAGACGAAAATGATAATATAACTTCAAAATGAATAAAGCCAACATTGTAATATGCAAAAAACGGCCATGGACAAGTTTGGAACAAAAACTTTCTATAGGGACCGACAATTAAACTGTTCAATTATTGGTATGTAATGAAGTAATCTGTCTATGTAAAAATTTTCGAAATTTGTATCCCTCCCCACGCTACCAATTGGAAGCTCGATTTTCAAAATAGTAACGTATATGACAGTTTCCTTATGAACTTATATGTACCAATTTAAATCTTCATTTTCGCGTATTTCGGTCGGAGGTATATTCATGTTTGGGACTTTAAACTTCAATTCAATTTGAGTGCAGGATCAAGAATACCAAGTTTGTCCTTCAACCGTAACACAAGTCCAGCTAAGATGATACTTGTAGGAACTATAATGGAAGTGATTTTGTTCCCTCTCTACTTCCAACGTCATCCACATGAACATATTTTCCCTCATACAATACGATGAATCTCAAATGATTACTCATACTTGGAAAGTTGAGATTGCAATGGTAAGAATTCTACACAATTAATATATCAGTATTTAATAGCATGAAAATGGTACATTCGAATATTAAATTCATCCAATAGCGAAAGGTCAAACCGACATTTGAAATGTCTATTTCAACAGTTTCCAAGCGTCGAATTCGACAGTTTAAATGTTTAAACCAGGAGTTTCGAAATCTCGAGTTCGACGATTAAAATGTCTAACTCGACGGTTTCTAAATGTTGGATTCAATAGTTGAATTGTCGGAACTGACATGAAGTATATATGTGGGTGATTGAAACAAATTTTTCATCATTAAGTGTGGACATCAATATTGTACTACTAAATGACAAAATCTTCTTCCCAAATAATTTGTACAATAAATCATTAAAAAGACAATCCTTCAAAATATTTATTGGGTTTGATTGAAAGAAATTATTCAAAACATTAATGGTGATATCAATTCTCAACTACAATATGACAACGTCTTCCCAATAAATAACTCAATGCTTTATTAAAAATGGAATCCTTCAAAACATTTTGTAGAGGGTATTGGTATCTATATTCCAAAAGATTTGAAAAATCAAACAA
>CAIGRK010178782.1:0-15432 GCA_903798315.1 Fraxinus greggii | reverse complement strand
ACTCAACCCGACTATATTTATGAACTTTACAAGTGTTATGATGTTGAAACTCTTAGAATAATATTATACGACTTGGATAGAATGCATTTTACGAAAAATAGTATAAGCAAATATAAATTCAACAAAAAAAAATCATTTTAATTGCTAAAGACATTTTTTGGCTTCATATAATTTAATATCAATCTGTCCATCTGTCCATGCAACGTTTCTGGGCATGAAGTGCCAAAATAATTCAGGTTTTTTGGTCATTATAACTATAGAAACATAATATTATATGAGTCATGAGTCAATTATAAATCTGTCCAACCCGACCTGTCTACTTTAATTTTTGTTGACAAGTTGTCTCAAATCGACCAATCCAACTCAATCCGACCAATACTTAATTGTGTTATGTTGGGTTTGAATATTTACATGAGTTGGGTTGGATTAAATTATGATCAAACCGATCATGTTCGTTTGGGTTTGGATTGAGACAAAAATCGATCCGATCCAACCCAACCCATATCCACACGTACAGCCAATGTGTGGCTGAACCCTGGAGGCTGTTGCTCATCAACTCGTCGGATATAATCTGAAGAGTGAATGAAGAATACAATGCTAAGGATAATGGGCTTGTGTGTTTAGGGAGATTCAAGAATGTAAGAGTAATATATGAATGGAATGGACTGAAATTGGAACTTGATGAAACGCATAATGGTTTTGGTACGTGTTACGGGATTGAATGTGAAAGCTCCGAGCCTCAAATTTGGTTCGATTTTGTTATTTTTTGGGGCTGAAATTTGTGTATGAATGTTAGGGGTTGACGAGGAGATGGTATTGGTGCAAAAACTCGGTGGCCATGGTGGCCTGAAAATGGCCGGTAGGCGGTGATAGGTGGGGGCGATTTTTGGGAAGAAGGTGAAGTTTGGTGGGTTTTGCACTTTTTAAAAATTTTGGGCCAATAGTTGCAATTTGTTCNAGCTCCGAGCCTCAAATTTGGTTCGATTTTGTTATTTTTTGGGGCTGAAATTTGTGTATGAATGTTAGGGGTTGACGAGGAGATGGTATTGGTGCAAAAACTCGGTGGCCATGGTGGCCTGAAAATGGCCGGTAGGCGGTGATAGGTGGGGGCGATTTTTGGGAAGAAGGTGAAGTTTGGTGGGTTTTGCACTTTTTAAAAATTTTGGGCCAATAGTTGCAATTTGTTCAATTGTTTTTCTTTTATTTTCTTTTTGTTTCAAATGGATGGTAAAATCGTCAAAATATGGTGAAAATAATCTTTGGCGCACGAAAAGTGAAAGGTAAGGACATAAATATCATGAAATGAAAAGTAAAGATGATATCCATAATACAATTCAAAGGTAAGGATATTTGTACCGATAACCCGGGAAATACTAGCCAAGTTTGGCGAAAAGTCAACTATCAGAAACCTTGAAACATGTCATTAGTCAATCTGTTAACTTTCTATTTTATACAAGGACCCATTTGGCAGAATAATCTCGAAATCAATCTTATACTTTTCAAAATCCTGTTAGACAGATCGTAGGTCGGCCTTTTTATCTCTGTTTTTTTTTCTTCAGAGTTTCTGTAGATTGTGTCCAAATTTGTCTAAATTCATCGCCATTGGGTAAAGTCCATTAAGTGTGCTGGATTATAATAATTATATGTAAACTTTTCATTAACTAAAATTCTAATTATAAGCTAAATTTTAAATTCCTTTGATAATAAGCTGACAATCAAAGAGAAGAACTTTTAAATAAAATAACATGAAAATCAATTCATATCTTTGATCCATTAATATATATAATTGGATCAAAGGTAGTGAGCAGTCAATTTCATCATACTGCATTATAATCTTGTTTAAAGAGCAATAATTCAGTTTCTTAATTAATCCGAATCAAATAAATACACGTAACTTGCTAAAACAAATTGATGGCTTTCAGAATAAAATGAATCAGAGTTCACGCTACAAAGTACAAATTTTACGAACAAATGAATTTCCCAACTTTAAATAAAGAAACAAAAATCTTGTACCTGTCTTCTTTAAAGAAATTCTACCTGCAGAACACTTATTCTGTCAACAATTTACAAATGCCATCCCTCCTCGCAGGAAACAAATCACAGCGAGAACGATAGCTATTACATAAACTACAGTATTTTTTGACACGACATTTTTACATAAGAAGAATTATAATCACAAAAAATAATCAGATATCGCGCTCTAAGAACGCGTAGTGTTCCTTATACAGTAATATGCTGCTGCCAGTTTTGTACCGTGAAATTACTCAGAGAAGAAGGCAGGTCTCTGGTTGAGGTTTGAGCAGTTGCTTGACTTGCTGTTGGGACCAGAAAGCGTGTGCTGTCAAGACTCTATCAAGGAGCTCCTGAGGCACAGGTTCGCCTCGTCTTTGCTGAGGGGAGATTCTTGCTGTGTGCACCAACGTTTTCCACTTATCCTGAAAAAGAGTGATGTTACAATTGGAAGAAACCATTTGTTGATTGAAGATGACACCAAATTTAATAGAAGAAATGTGGAACGAGCGACTTTAGTTTCAAGAACTCTATTTTTGACCTCTAAATAATCAGAAGGTTACGATTTTATGCAAGAGTAACATTTTCTTACCTTCAAATCCACATAAGTTCTATGTTTTGCATTATCGAAAGCTGTCAGCTTAACATCACGCCATCTGCAGAACAAAAGTATGTTATGCAAAGGGACCAAAACAAAAGAAAAGAAAGCAAAATTGTCAAAGCACATAACTTTAGAGTAATAGCATCGAGACACGAATCTTAAAGCACAACTTCTGTCACAAAACTCTCAAAAAGTAATTTGTTTGTTAGAAAAAAAAATCGTATTATTTCCTCATAATTCCATCATTAGGTCATCACACTTGCCGTCCATGTTTTTTGCACAATTCTGCAGTACGTTTTGATAGAACATACCTTCCCGTTCCAAGCTTCTCAACTGCCTGAACCAGTGCTTCCACTTCAGAAACGGTGAATGGTCTACGGATTCGGCGTTGTGCTGACTCACAATGCTTGGATTTCCTCATGGGAACTATAGCTAGTGCCTCTGCTTTCACTGGCGAAACAGAAACTAGTGCTTTTGAACCTGTTGTTTTTTCCAAAGACATTTTGTGAGGAGAAGGAGCTGAATCACAATCACTTAAAATGAAATTGCATATTTTAGTTCCTGTAGGATTTGACAGAGTATCCAAATTACCCTGCGGATGTGCAATTTGACCTACATTGTGCGTAGGAGGATACCTGGTGGCAAAGCATAGTAAACTATCAGCAGCAAGAAAAGATATTGAATTGGTTAATTTTGATACTTCTGGAGGACTTCATTATCCATTGGACAACATAAGCAATAGTTGTGAATATTCGTAGTTCAAATGGTTGTCAGACCAGAAAGAAGACTCATATACCATGGTAGGCAGTATGACCAGTCAAAGAATGTAAATGCTTTTTGGACAATAAGAATACCTTGCTAGTAGCTGTGGAGTATCACAAGGACGTTCAAAACTACGATCTTCTAGACATAAGGGAGGTTGAGTAGGAGTAGGCTCAAGGGTAAAACCCAGAGAATCCAACTTTTTGTTATCATGAGAAATCCCAGTCTGCAACAAAGTTTTGTTATCGTCTCTAATCTTCTTTCCCTGAAGAAGTACACCAACACGTAGTCCACCACCAAGTATTTCTGTCATTGCTTCCATAACTGTCCTCTGCAGCAAAGCAGGTAATAATGCGTTATATTACTGAAATCTTGTGAATATGAACTATATTAACTGTGACGAACAGAAATTATTGTAGTGGTTAGAGATTCAGGATGTCAAGTTCATGTATAAGAGCACTAAGCAAGTCTTGGCAGTACAGGAAGATGATCTCATGGTCTCTCGGACACAATCTCCTCATTTGCCCAATTACATTTCTTAGATGTTAAAGTGAATTGTTCTGATGAATCTTCTTTTGAAATTCTAACCTATAGGCCAACACATCACTTCTATATTTGAAACAGGGTTTCATAGAAAGTACGAGATTCCACGTCATCAATCCAGAGAATCGTGACTTAATAGTCGCACAATGATTTTCCTCCAAACTACAAAGCCAGAATTAGAAGGCTAAAATTTTCTATAGAACAGCCAGAGTTGATATTCAAATACCTTGAGAGAACCAACAGTTGCAGATTCAGGAACCTCAATAAATAGCTCCGGAACCCTAAAAGACTTGATCTTGAGCTTCACTAAATAAAACGAAAAGTATCTCCACATGAGAATTTCTTTACATGTCAGACACTTTTCAAGTCATACGAGTAAAAATGAACTATTCCTTGAATTGTTCTCATACCATGGGAATTCCTTGACTGGAAGGAAGCATGTTCACCACTTAAAGAAGTCGGAGTCGTTGAAACTGCATTTGGTGTCAGATCAACAAAGCCGATATCAATCATCTCTGAGCAAAATTCAAGTCATCTGCATATCAATTGTACGAGTGTTTTGTGCTTGCTGATGAAAAATTACCTCTGGGCAGAGATGGACCAGAACCTAATGCAGTGCCAGCGGAGCCATTCTCAGGCACACTACATATATCATCACTGCTAATTCCTTCACCAGAATTAGACACTGAGCTGCAGTAAGAAAACTTCCGTTTTTTGAAAGGATAATCTCTTTGAGATCTCTGGCGCTTATAACTTTTATTCCTATTGAGGTAATTGCATCTTTCTGCATCTGAGGACATGAAAAAACCAACTTATTATACCATACAGATTTGCTTGACCATATCGACTCAAACAATAACCATGTAAACTAAACAATCAATAACTCACGAGAATTGTAATCCTTCAAATTTGTAGTTGGTTTCAAATACTTGGATGTCAACAACTTCCTAGCTCTGCAATCTCCAACTTGTGGTGGCGGCCTAAAGGCCTTATTTGTGGAGCTCGGTTTTGTGCACCCAGAAGACTTTTCGTCATCGTCTCTTGTAACTAACTTTAAAGCACCCTGCTTAACTGGGAAAGAACCACAAAGAATTTGTTCACTGCAAAAAGGAAACTTTTGACTATCAGCTGAACTAACTAAAGCAGAAGGTTTTCTGTTCCAAGCCTCTGAATGACGCACATTGCATGTATCAGCCCGATTATTTATTGCCAAATTCCTGTTATTCGGGGACTCAATCTTTATCTGTTTCTTAGTTTCACTCTCTAATCTACAAACAGAAGACTCAACATCTACTGGATGAGGAAAAATTCCAAGTCGAAGCATGCAATCATCGTTGAGCATTGGTTCCGCAGAACGAACCTTTTCTGAGCTCTCAGAAGTTATTACAGATGCAGGCCTCGAACATGCATCATTCTGGCCATGTCCAAGTTCATTTGCATGAAAATTTGAAATAGGAGCTTGTGATACAATTTCCGTAAATAAAAAGTTTCTTTCACAAGATTTTTCTTCCAAAGGCTTATTTTCATCATTTTCTCCTTTCCTATCAGAAGATGTATCCACAGATTCTGGACAACAGTCACCCTCCAGCAGTAACTTGCCAGCTACAGTAGCCAATAAGTCAAATGCGCACATCTTCTGGACACAATCTTTCCTCCTAAATGCACACCTCCTCTAAACCGATTGACAATGAAACAAGTATATATGAGTTAGTTCTTCAGAACCACGTCAGAAAAGGAAAAAACAAAATTAATGGTGTTCCATTAGATCTAGGATTACCCTTGCTGATCTGGCAGCGCGTGGTGTGGGAGGCACCTGATAGCCGTTAAATCCATAGTCTAACCTTTTCAGCAACACCATATTGAAACCATACCAAAAAAATCATAAAGCAGGAATCTTTGACATTCTTTAATCTAGTTTACAGGCTAAAACTTAACGTCAAGGCTCGTCCGCAAGTCACCTACGACAGAAGGCTCAACTACAGCCAACCCTGTAGGTGAAAAAAATCAGCAACGTAGGTAACTGAAAACAGTATTAAGTTTAGGTTATTCAAGTTAATTATATCCAGCGGGGCAAAATGGTAAAAAAAAGAGTAACATAACGGTTGCCACATGGTTGAAACTATTATGATTAGTTTTGTCCCATAGTCGAACTGACTAGATAACATGCAAATATCAGGTAATGCAACTAATTTCAAATAGACACATGTGGTAAACAGAATCTAGCGTAAATAATAACAATTATACGGGATCATAAATGAAACCCACGGCAATCAAAAATCCACAGTATCAAGATAACTCCAGCATTTAATGCAAAATTCATTTTACTATATAAATGATCCATCATTTATAAGCATGAAGCTCCATCTTGATGCTTAGTGATAGCTTAGTTTGAAAAATCATCCAGAATTTCATGAAAGGAAACCAAAGTGTCTTAAATGGACAATGTAACTGTAAAAACCGTATCATTGCATTCTATAAGAATTTCCATGCATACCTCTCAGATCACAAATTGCCATGAGATCCAAGATCACATGCTAATATTCTAATATTTCAGCAACAAAAATTATTTCGAATTTTCCCAAACATGATAAATGCTTACTATGTAGATGACCAAAGTTATATTGGATCAACGTGATCAGTGATCCAAATAAAGTCAATACACCTACGTGGAAGAAAATAACAAAATAACTAAAAACTTTCAATCTTCAAAGAAGATACTACAGAAACACAAAATTAACCAAAAAGTCAAATGTGGTTTATTTCAAACAATTCTAAATACGTTAACTCTTTCCATTAAAGCAAAAGAAAAAGAATGACTTAAGGAGGGAAACGAAGAGTTAAAACCCCTCAATAAACCCTGATGGAATGGATCCCAAAGCTCTGTACAAAAAAGGAACTATTTTTCATGCATCGATAGATTTTTAAAAAATAAAATTAAAACACGTGCATGAGGATGACCTGGGAGCTAAGGGACACAGATCAACACAGAGCCATCTTGAAAAATTCGAAAAACTGTAACTATAGGGAAATAACTTAAATGAATGGATCTCGATCATCTTTCAGACTTTAAAGAACTAATGATTTGAACTCAACGCTTCTTCTGGAAGGGAAAAAAAAAACTTTGCATGTCAAAATTCCAGATCGACCATAAAATACAAAATGGATACAGGGTATGCAATTCTAAATCAAATGAGATTAAATAACCAAAAAAATTAAGAAAGAAAAGGAAAATGACCTGTTTGGTTGTAGAAGAACCTTAAAGAAGATAAGAAAAACAATTCCCTCCACCAAACAAAAAAAATAGAAAAAGAAATCCCAAATATCAAACTTTACTAGGCAGAATTTTGATCATCTCACCTTTGAGGAAGGGATTTATGTTCCATTTCATCCAAAATCCACAAAATTTGCACATAAAACAAGTTCCTGTAGAATTCGCCTTGAATTGGACCCACAGGTCAGATAATTTTTCAAAAAAAAAATTACAATGTAGAATCTGGATATTCCATTTTCACTACAGGAAGGTCTCTAACCCATTTATCTTTCTCTCATAATTTTTCAAAACCCTGTGAAAACCACCCATCTACCATTGCTTAAACCCCAACTCTTATACCATTGATCCATGTAACCGGACCAAACGGTAGAAGCCAGATTAGTGACAGGCTATACAAGGTTGCGGAAAGGAGCTGCCTTGAGACCTATTCTTTCGCGGATATGGGATACCGCCACGTGGCGACAGATTGGTCCTGTGGTTAAAATTCATTTCCACCCTCGAGAAAAACGTCGGGTCACCAAGGGAGGGAATTTTCTTTAAATTTTGTGGGTTTTTTTTGAATTTTGTATTACACTGTAATTTATTTATTTATTTTTATATAATTAATTTGTGGGAAAGATTTGTTTGAAATTTTATTTCCCATTTTTATGGTATGCTATTTCATTGCCAAGAAAGTCCGAATTGTGAGGAGCATTGCATAAATGTCATAACCCCTAAAACTCATCCCTAACCAATAATATATCTGGTTCAACTTTAACTTAGCGTCAACTTTAGAGTTAAACCCATTTTTCTTTTGAAGAAAAACACACTCATCCACTTATCGCACGCTCTGTGTATTGATTGGACAACACTTAATATAATGAAATAAAAATATTTTTGATATTTCTTCATCATTTCATATATTTAACTGATCATAGTATATATGAATGAAATTTTTGTAGTATCATCCATCCCCATGAGACAAATGGTTAACAATTAGAGTTACAACTTGAAAAATGCTCCACATACAAAGAAAATTCAACAGGGTCAAAATATGGGAACGAGTGTCCCCCAGTGATTGGCTAAGGCAAAAAATAGTTTCGTGCCTTACCCAATCACAAGGGGACATCTATCCCCTTATTTTGACTCCAGTGAATTTTCCATATATATGTAGTGTGATTCAATATTCGAAGCATGTGCATGTAGATCTAGTTCCATTATTTTTTTTTTCTTATAAGTTGGCAAAGATCCCTCTCCCACCTCCTTCAAGATCCAAATCACAAATTAAAAAACTACAAGGGTATTTTATTCATCAAACATCTACATAAAATAAATATTGAAAAAATTACACATGGGATTCACAACCTATTAGGTCCCTCACCTAATATTTTGGCAACTTCAATCCTCCAACCATTCAATTTTTAACATTCTTAGCCTCTCGCAGTTGTCCAACCATCAAAGGATTTTTTTTTTTCTGCCTCTTCGTTTTTAGTAGATGTAAGGGTAATATCATCATTTCACTAAGAAATTGAATTTTTAAGCATAGATAAAGATAAAATAGTCGACCGGCACTTAATATTTACTCATAGATTGAGGACTTGTTGCATTTATAATACATTGGGGACCCAAACTATAATTTTACGCAAATTATAAATAGTCGCCATGATAAGCCGATCAAATATATGTGGCCAACGGCTACATACCAGGCCACGTGGGACGGAAAAGCATAATCCTATGTGGCATATGCATAGCCCTTTATTGGGTTCTTTTTTATTCAATATTATCCCACAAATAAAATTTTTAAAATTAGAAAAAGGTCAGAGGGGGACAAACGGAGGTGACGGCGATAAGGCGATGTTGATTCCGTAAAGCCAAGAGAGATAACGGCGTTAGAGATGGAGATTGAAGGACAGTGGATAGTGGGGCCTTCTTCATCATTTGAAGCTGTCAATGACGGCAAACAACACTTTGGTTAATTGATATTTTCATTAAGGAAAATAGAAGTGGAGGTCCTTAAACTTTGACTTGTGTTTCATATTGCTCCCCAATCTTCAATATGAAGCATAAAATCCTCAATCTTTCAATTTAGTAGTACTGGTGTCCTCAATGGACAGTTTTACCTTTGGCTATGTTTGAGTCCCGTTCTTTCTACATTTTTTCCATTCATTTTTCTACAGTATTCATTTTTAACCATATATTCTCCAAATAAAATAATATTATACACAAATCTAAAACTTTTCATCACTTTTTCACCACACATTCTCCCATCAATCACTATTCAAAAACTAATGCTTCCTAAAAAATGGGGGTCAAACAATTAACAATCAATTTTCTTTTGTGAAAAGATGATCATATCATTTTCTCTAAATAAACAAAAACTAAATAAGTAACAAAAAGAAAAAATAAAGACAAAACAAAAGAAAAAAAATCATACTGATCATTTCCTACTACAACATTTTTATTAAGTGAGCTTATATCTGATTTCAATTTTGAAAATCTCCAAAGAAAGATTAGGGCGAGATCGTTTCCTATACGTAGAGCTAGAGAGACAAAAGTTCAACTTAACATGATGAAGGCAATCAGATAGATTTAATTCGTGTATTATTATTCATAAAGTTCTTAAAATTTTAACTTTTTTCGAGTAAAAAGGGACAGTTTTATTTCTCAATTCAGAGTTAGAAAGTTCGGCGAACTAAGGAGTTCACAAAAAAAATAAAAATGGTTTAGTTTGGATAAGATAAGATGATTAATAAATAACTCTAAATGGAAAGTTGGGCATGACTCGATGTCGAGGGCTATCAAATTGAAAGACTAAGGATTTAAACGTTACATTTTGAAGGTTGAAGCTCAAAGTGCTACACTGGTCGAAGTGGGGACCGCTACTGATATTTACTGTTTTTTTTTTTAATTATTATTACAATTATTGCTATTACGTGTGTTGAGACTGTCAACTGGCAATGTCCAAGGCATGGTTTTGTCCGTGTAATACACAGACAAAATAATTAAATTAGTACTCTATTTAATTAGGCAATCATGCTATGTGTACATTCTTCTTGACATTAATTTTTACATTTTTTCATGTGTCAAGATCTACATTTTTTATTTTGAATGCATTCATCACATCATTGCACAGATATCTTCCACGTAAGGTAGGATGTCAACTACCATGTCAATGAAAATGTACATATAGCTTAATTCTTATTTAGGACATGTTTGACGTTGATATTTTGAGAGTTGATTTTGTAAAAATAAAAAATAAAAATTCGAAGGGTGTATTGTTAAAAAAGAAAGTTACAGATCCACCACTTGTTAAATTATCTTATTGGAAGTATGTCTGATTAAAAATAAGTTTAAAAAAACGAATTCTAAAGAATGTATCAATCAGGAACTTACAAAGCTCAACAAGTAATTTATTAGACACTATCCGAATACAATTAATGATTGACGTTACCATGGGAAACAACTATATATGTGATCTACAATGATACTGTATGTTTGGTTTTCAAACCCGGTTCGAACATGAGGAGTACGTCTGCTAATGTGTCTTGAATGATCCACATTTCAGGGTTAGACGCCGATGAGCACATTGAACTATTCATGTGACTAAGAGCCCTCGCAGCGATTACTTAAGCATGGCCATAGAGTATTTCAATTCAAATAATAATAATAATAATAATTTCATCTTGTATTCGTGGTAAGATATTTCTTAGATTGTTAATCAAATTGGTGACAATATTATCAAATCAATATATAATATAATTAGGTGAATTCAGCTCCAACCTCAAATCAAATGACATTTAGGATAGGATACACAAAATTCGTCATTTTCATAGCACATGGCAACTGATATTGTTGATAAATAGCACATAAATTTTTTATTTTTATTTTATTGGATATTTAGTCGACAAATCCGCCGCACAGAAGAAGCTTGGGGTGGCCTACTGCTTCAGTTTTGTAATTTGTAATCTATAAAACTGGCAACAACAAATAAATAAGTAACCAAACTTTTATTGACGTATAAAATTTTAATTTGTATATCTTCAAATTTATTAAAAAGTTACTAAAAATTTCATTTTCCCGTTTAGCTAAAGTCAAACATTAATTTCAAATAGATATTCGTAACTACTATGATTTTGTTATCTACATATTTTGTGAAACTCATTAGTCTTTCTCCTAATATGTTACTAATAATTTTAGACGAAGAGATGTATCAATTGAATCAGTAAACTTCAATTTTAGTTTTAATATTGCAATTTCGTTAAAAATTCAGCGACCATTGTATGAAATATAACCCCAAAAAATGCATAAGCCATATTAACTGGGATGACAACAAGGCAAGATTGTCGAAAATTTCTAAGGTAGGGTTGAATTCCATGAGGCCAGATGGGCGGGACTTAGTGATGGCAACGGGGCAGGTTCGGGATGGGCACCCTCGCCCCGCCAACCCATTTGGGACGGGTTTTTTTGCCCCGTTTGGGGCTAGGCCCTACGGGAACGGGACGGAACGGGAGGAGAGGGGAAAATTGACATCTCTAGCGGGACTGTTCCATTTACTTGTGTATTTATTACAATATGATGTAAATTTTAACACATAAGAACGAAGCATGTCATTTTGCCATCCTCGAGATTAATGTATTCGAGGGATGGGATCACCACTATTTTCTTGGTAGTTTCCTCTTTGTCCTCTGTAAGAAATAGAAAACTTTGTGACAGAGAGAAAATGGAGAAATTGATTTTACTGTGTACATTAGAATTCATTGAATTCGTACATATTACGTCATCTAATGGAGACTTAATAATGGAAAATGAATATAGAAGATATGATACCATATTTACAAGGAATGCTGTGTTTGTGTTGCAGCTGTTAGACATGCTCCGTGGATGGCAAGAAGCTAAAGATAATGGATCTGTACTTGTAGTATGACCTGTATACTGTAATATCCTCTGTATCTTGCTCATAATTTAAGGGCTAGTCTTCAATCTTAAACTTTATTTCAGTTGGATCCCAGTCTTTTTTTCTTCATAAAAACCGCTGCGACATGTTAGTTTTATGTCATCGTTCGCCCTAATCTCAAAATGCATTTTCATTTAAACTTTGTAGTTACTCATGAGTTCTATTAGTCAAACAACTTGAAGAATTTTACATTAGATAAAAGTAGAAATAATAATAATGTTCAAATAAATAATAAAAATCAGGATGAAATTCGCGACCTATAGCAAGCAAGGAGAGGGGAAAATAAATACCTACCCCCTCCTCCAATAAAGAAGATACTGTCCTTGTTTTCGTGAAAAACATAGTCATGTAACCAACTTTTAGAAAATATTTTTCATAAAAAAATTGTCACACACTTCAAAATTAAGGACTTTAATGAAAAATAACATTGTCCATTGAAAATGGAGCCAATCACACACAGCCATTAATTTCAACAAGAGACAAGTAAAAACTCTATTTGGCTCTCATTTCTTAATACTTATTTTCTCCAACTCGTTTTCAATAACACATTTAATGAGACCCACAAAATTTATTAACTTATCAATCACACTATATTTCAGCAATTTTTTTCAAAATCTATTAAAACTCTAATTTTTATCCAAACAAAACGGGAGCTTAGGCTGATTTCCCAATAAAAAATTTTAAAAGCCACTAAACAGAATACATATAAGCACTGAGGAGAAAATCTATAACAATGTAAAATTATATCTTAGGAAACAAGTTGGTAATATAACACCACAACCAATATTGTGAAATAACATTACAATGAGTATTACCCACTAGTTCTACATCTCACCAAAAATGTAGTCCAAACACTGCAACAACAAATACAGGATGATCTCATTCCTCGGACAAATTACCATACTGCCATGGATTAAATTCTATTGTCTGAACACCATCTAGGATGATTGCATCTGAAGTATCAACAGTATTTCGATGCTCTGTGTACTTGCCATTGAAACGATATATTTCCAACTCTCCCCATGGCGTAGTTGTAACTTCATCGGTCATATCAAACCATTTTGGCTTAAAATTATCGCCTTTTGCTTCTCTGTTTCTCTTTTCAGTTCTCTGTTTCTCCTCCAAACTAGAAAGATGTAAACACAGGAGTATTACATGATATACCCCGCAATATCAAAATATATAAACAACGAAGATAATGAGAAACGTTGAATTGAGAGGGGGTAGGGCCAACGCACAGAAAGGATCCAAAATTGAAAAACAAAAAGTCCAACTTCCCATATACAAACAAAAATGAAAATAGACTAACTAAAACAATTCAATCCAACAAGGTTATGATAACAATGCATTGGCTTCAGAAAATTTTCTGAGGTTCCAAAACCTATCCTATTCTACTTGAAATATTCATGTAAAGGAAACTTCTATTGAAAGACGGTTAGGAAAATAAAAGATATTATCAGAATGCAGAAAATTAACGTGGAAAATAGAAAAATGAATCAAAGAATAGGAATGTATCTTATTTTTAACTCAACATTTCTCAAGGTGCTGAAAGCAAACACAGAAAAATGCCAAAAAGAACAGCAAAAAAGGGTAAAAGGTCCCTGTGATTAAACCAGACATTATATAATCCGAGATGTCCTCAAAGAGCATAACAAAACTCTAAAATTAGTAAATCTTAAAGGGTCTGGTCTAAGGCTGTTAAAAAGCGCTTGCTGTCTTATATAAAGAAAAAGGAGAAACTAAGTTCTTAAATTGAGTTTGCAGAACTCGATTTTAGCAGTTTGGGATTGAGAGAATGAATATTAATGTGTGCTGCAATTTGTTATTCTTTGGATTCACCATATAATTCAAATTGGTAACGCGGTCAATTGAAACACTAGAGACGAATTCCGAACTATAAAACTTAGGAAACTATGATAATAATAGCATATATGAACATAACCAACCCTATTCAAATGCTTGCCAATTATTTATGTTCAAGTAATTTAGAACCAGCGATCGATTTGTGTATATGGAAAGGAGGAATGCACACATGTACACCTACATTACATGGAAATAGTTGAATATAGAGAGAGAGAGAGAGAGAGAGAGACCTGCTCTTTTCAGCACCAGCTTTGGAGAGGTCACCCTTCTCAAGTGCCCATCTATCAGGACGCAAACGGGAATCTGATGCCAGCAACTTCTTGGGAGCAGTATCAAAGCTGTTTAATTTATGTGCAAAGTAGGTATACTGAAATTTGTCATTTGCTGGAGTTTCCGCGATATGCCAAACCTGCTCAAGCATTTCTAGTCACAATCCCCCAGCCAGGCAAGAATTAACAGCTAAGCTAGCATGCTTAAATACCATATGGACTTCCCACGGTTTTGAAGCTTTTTGTGTGAAGTATAAACATTTAAACTATGATAAGCAATCATCTATAAAATATCTAAACAGTAATACAATTCAATTTGCCAAGCCAGGATATCCATCATTGCATAAGATCAAAGCAGAATAATTCGTTTTATTACAATTAACATTAATAGAAACAAAGTCCTCCAAATACAAACCCAGATACCGATGCGAATGGGCATGCTTTTAAAATCTCACTTATCAGAGTTCGTTCCAAGACGGTCAGTGAAAAAGGAAAAAAACAATAGATACAGAAGTGATCAAGAAAGCCAGCAACAATAGCATCACACAGCAGTCCCTCAGCCCCATCTTAATAGATGAAATTCTCAATCTCTCCATTGGAATGACCCGTGATTTGAGAAAAAAACGAGATAATACATCAACATACAGGAAATACTAATAGCAGTCTCTAGTTCACATTGCTACAAATAGGTTGGGGCGTTCAACAGAAAATACATTTAGAAAAGTGAATATCAGAATGTTAACAAAATATACCTCTTTCTGTTCTGTGCCAGGAAGAGGCTCCCCTTCCAAATCACATGGTTGATAACTCAGGGACTCGCTCCATTTTCCAGTCATCAATATTTTAGGTTCTTCATCAGCATTGTACACATACCCATCGACCTCATACCGATTAGCTCTGTAACAAAAAGGATCTGTTAACATCAAAAAAAATTTGGGAACCTGACAAGCATTAAAAACATTTCTGACTGCATAAGAACAAGGAAAATAAATAAATGTACAGAGACTCAGAAAACACACACATATACACAAGGAGGAAAGAGAAAGAATTAATAAAGTAGATAAAAAGTCTAATCAAATCAAAAGGGCAGTATTTCTTACTTCTTGATTCGTGTGTATCAAGTTTGTTAATTATTATTACTGAAATTGATAAACAAACTAGTTTGGGGGGGGGGGGGGGG
>CAIGRK010178721.1:0-10012 GCA_903798315.1 Fraxinus greggii | reverse complement strand
ATTCTCTAAGTTGGTTTGAATATTTTTATTTTATTTTTCAACGTCAACAGTATCAATTATAGAAAACTTGATGATCAATGATCGACTCAAGTCAAATACATCTACACAAGTGTACGTGGGACAATGACTTATATATTGTATCAAATAACTTACCATATATAAGATAGTACCAAAAATATGTATAAAATTCCGATAAAAAAATATGTATAAAATTCTTGAATATTAGTAGATAAGTAAACAGTTCTATTTACGGGTATTCGAATTTTTCCCACTTCCTTAACTCAATTGAAAGACATAAATACTATAAACAAACTTCTTAAATGAAGTGTTTCAATGTGCTACTAATAGAACAGCAAAAATCTTAAATTACATTCCCTTCTCGACCAGACGAAGGAGATATGAATTCATTCAGGTGGGCTAGGGCTTTGACCCAATTTTACAATTTGTTCTTATGGTATACGGTATATATATGTGTGTGTGTGTGTGGATCCAGCAAGAATTTGAGTTTCCCACCCCAAAACGTCAAAGGAGTGATCACATGTTTCCCTCTTCTAGTATTGTGAAAGGAAGGAAGGGCAGCAAGCATTTACCTGCATATCCAGTCGCAAGACTTCCGTGACACTCAACCGTTCATTATATACAATGGCTATCTTTTCATTTCTTTCATCGATTGAGAGTACGTAAATTGTAAGTCCAGCTTCAAAAATTATGAGCATGTTTCGCTAACCTAAAAAAGTTTATTTTACCACTGAATATATTTGAAATAACTTACTTCTATATTCCACGGCTGTCTAATTTTCAGTTCTTGGATCCAGTCGATATACATTATGTAAGTCGCGATTTAAATGACGTGAGAGTGCTTAGTTAACCCTTAAAAAGAGCAAAGTTAATTTTAAGTAATTTTTTACCTTTGAACGTTGAATAACTTACTTTTTTCTTTCTTCATTGTGAAAAAACTTCTTGGCATTCATGTTTGATACTATTGATTAAATTTTAAGTAAATCTTTTATTTTGTTATTATTGAGCCAAGTTTTAAGTAAATTCCAAAAAATATACTTAAAACTAACTTATTTTTACCTATATACAAAATGTAACCAATGTTCAATGCATGAGGAACGATTTACTCTTTTATTTGAGATAAAATATGACTAATAGTTTCACGCGAACATATTTTTCAGAACGTTACAGGCGACAATAGAAGATAAAATGCTTCAATTAGTCTTTCAAGAAACATTACACATTCAAGTAAAAGTTGCTGAGGAATTAAAAAAAATAACAGTAGATACATACAACTTTTTGGGCATAAGATTAGTTTCTGAAAAATTAGATACTGGTCCTTTCCATTTCTGCATCCAATTTTCTCCATGGAATTTTCCTTTTTTTTTTATTGAACGAGAATATTTGTGTCAGTTCCATCACTTCTTGACCTGATGTTTCATCCAGTAGCCATGTCTCAAGAAATGACAATGGAGGATTGTTTTCGGCTTTCAGATCATTCTGATCAATGCCAGTGCTACCCCTTTCTGAACCTCTTTTACTTGAATAGCAGGAAGATATTTCAAAGGCCATGTCATTTAAGTTGTTGAATGACAAAATTGATTCAAATTCATCAGTAGGGATCATGTTTTTGTCTTCTTGATCAATCTGTGGTCTATAATATGCAAGTGAAGTTCTAGTTGAAGAAGAACATTCACTGCGATTATTTTTTGCGCTCATAATGCTTGGAAATTCTTCGTGATTTCCATCAGGGGCAGTGATAGTTTTTGCAGATGATCCCATCCATTCTTCTAGGAGTCTTGATATATTTTCTGCACTCGAGGCATATACCGAAGAATTTTCTGTGTAATTCTTGGACATGAGCTGATAAGTGGTCGAATCAGATGCCATTTTGGTATCCAAATTTGCCTGAAATTTGTTTATCTTCTTTTTCAGGTGGGTATTCCAGTAGTTCTTGATATCGTTATCTGTCCTTTGTGGAAGATATGAAGCTATAGCTGCCCATCTGTCCAAAAGAACAGGTTAAAATAAGGCATAATAGGGTTATATTAACAGAGATGTACCAGCTAACTAGGCTACTAAGAAATATTTACTTGGAAGGCTACTATAATGAGGCATAGTGGTTCTAAGATTTGTTGACACTTCAAAGAATTATGTCGGACAAAATTCAGGGTTCTGAAGACATTACTTGTTACCCAATAAAGCTTGCAAATGGATTATCATTTCCTCTTCATGCGTAGTGAAATTTCCCCTCTTGATTCCGGGTCTCAGGTAATTAGTCCATCTAAGCCTGCAACTTTTGTTACACCTCAACAAACCTTAACAAAAAGGAAAAATTGAATTAAAGCAAGAAAATAATAATTTGATGAAAGAAATGGACTAATTGTGGATGACAGAGATACCGGTGTTTGTAGGTACTGCACGCCAGTTTCCGGGTCCATGTTCTTGGATGTAAGAGACAATGATAATGTCTTCTTCCGGTGTCCATGGACCTTTCTTGATACCAACTTTTTCACAACAGGGAGGCCTGCCCATTTCTCCCTCTCTGTGTAGGAGGGGAAGAAACTAGAAAGGAGATACTCCAATACCGAAAGGAAAATTCGAAAGATCAGGAGTGGAGTGGAGTGGAGTGTGAGAACTAACTTCCACAATGCCTCTCTATAATGACATGATGAGTCACCTTAAATACAAGGCCTCTTATGAGACAAAAGGCTATATATCTTGTATTCACCTGGCTTGGCTTCTCCTATGTACTTTAAATTAAGTATAACGTCGACCTGGCATGGACCTAAAGCGGTTCATTTTAATAAGAGCGACTCAACATAATATAGTTGCTAATGATCTTTTAAATATATAACAAAAAAATTCACGTAGCCTACCACTAAATCATAAGGAAAGTTAAATTATTTCATCTTTTTCTGTTGATGGAAAGTAGACATGTTAAATTTGCTCTGATTGTGTTATGTCTATAATAGAGGAACAATAATGTGAAGAGTAACTATTATCAGTAAAAGGACAGCAGGCCCCTACTGTATTTACAAAGTGCAGTCTTCCTGGTACCCTGCTGATGGCCATTAATGGCTGTTGGTGAACATCAAATTCCGGCCCTTTAGAGTCAGATGAAGCTCAAAGAACCAAGGATTTTAACAACAAATATTTATGCAGAAGTTAGCTTAATAGCTTTTCTGAGCATGAAAAATGGCAGAAGTATCATACTTTTGTGTTGTAATAAGTTAATATCCAAATTTTTCTTTTGGTGAATCCCAGCCTTTTAACTTTGTAGCAAGTTTGCTCTATTAGAAGCTTTCCATCTAATTTAGCATTAAAAAGTCAATGTCATTTTTTTTCAATAATTTCATCTAGAATAGAAAAGAATTAAACTAAAAAATGAGAAAAAATTTATTTTATCATCCTACCTTCAACCAAGAAAATAGTGGAGAGAGCGAATTAGAGGTGAAGTGAGGGAGAACCAGAGGGGTTCGAGACAATCAGTTGGTGTACAAGTTATTTCTTAAAGGACCTAATCGATCATCTTCCATAGTTCAGGCACTCCACCGTAATAAGAATAGGTTTAGTTTGTTTTAGTTCGTTTCTTCTTTCCTTCCTCTATATATACATTTTGNGAGAGCGAATTAGAGGTGAAGTGAGGGAGAACCAGAGGGGTTCGAGACAATCAGTTGGTGTACAAGTTATTTCTTAAAGGACCTAATCGATCATCTTCCATAGTTCAGGCACCCCACCGTAATAAGAATAGGTCTAGTTTGTTTTAGTTCATTTCTTCTTTCCTTCCTCTATATATACATTTTGTAGTCTGTAATTTAATTTTGAGCTGATATGATAAAATAGTGTTGATTTCTTATACTTGAACATGGTATCAGAGCAGTAGATTCTGGAATTCCAGAACCGCAAGCGACGAATCCGTTAAAGTAGGAGGATAAGCTCAAAAACTGAGTTGCCATGGTTGGACATCAAAATGTAGGTCTGCTTCCTGTAGATCCAAGGAACGACCAGACGAATCAGGGAAATGAAATGTAGAGTGAGATAAATATTTCAGATCCGCTATTTCTTCATAGCTCAGATCATCCAGGAACGACATTAGTTACAACTCCTCTAGTTTGGTAAGAATTTTTTGGCATGGAGTAGATATCTAAAAATTGCTCTTGGAGCTAAGATGAAGTTAGAGCTTATTGATGGTAGTGTGGAAATACCTGAGAAAAATTCACCAAATTATGAAAAATGGTTGAGAGTTAACTACATGATTACTTCGTGGTTATTGAATTCTATTTCAAAGGAAATTGTTGAAGCCTTTCTATACACCAGCACTGCTAGAGAATTATGGGTAGAGATTGAGGAAAGATTTGGAACTTGTAATGGTCCTATGTTGTATCAGATCCAGCGAGAAATCAGTTCTATCTCACAAGGTAACATGTCTATTTCAGAATACTACAAGAAATTAAGGAGACTGTTGGATGAACTAACCTTCTTAATGCCTATACCTGAGTGCACATGTGAATCAACCAACAATTTCTCATGGGATTGAATGATGAATATGAACACACACACGAAGCCAGATCTTGGTTATGGATCCTTTACCACCAGTCAATAAGGCCTATTCCATGATCCAAAGAGTGGAAAAACAGAGAGAGGTTCAGGTATCTTATGGAGAACCTACTGCAGTACGTGCTATGAGTGTTAAAACTCAGGGATATAAAAGAATTGGAGGAGGCAGCGGATATGGTAGAAAATCTGATATGAGTAAAGAAGAAAAAAGGAACCAGTTCTGCACGCATTGTAACACTACAGGACATAGCAGAGAATTTTGCTTTAAGCTAATTGGATATCCGAACTGGTTTAAACAATTGAGTGAACAGAAGAAAAAAGGTGGAGGAAAATTCACTAAACATATGGCAGACTCACCGCGGGAGATGGGAAATGAAATAAATTCTGGAGGAATTGAAGATCAGTACAGGAACATGAACCTTTCAGAATTTATTCAATAGGAACTGAAAAAAATGATGAATGGAAAGGGAGCTAGTTCTGGAAACAGTGTTAACTTTGCTCATGTAGATGATTTCGCAGGTTCAACTCTTAAACTCGAATTTAATTCTGCTCTAAGTGCTTCCAACTTAATAGGATCTAAGTCATGGATTGTAGATACTGAAGCTTCTAATCACATGTGTAATGACATTTCATTATTAAAAACTCCTATACCTGCTAACAAAACCATCCTTTTTTCTACCTGATGGCACTATGAATTTTGTTAAACATTTTGGAAATGTTCATCTAAATGACAACCTCATCCTCACAGATACCCTTCACATTCCTACCTTCAAATTCAATCTCTTGTCAGTGAGTAAGTTAACCAAATCTTTAAAGCTGAAATTCATTTTCATGAAAGATCATTGCCTTTTGCAGGACCTCTTGACTGAGAAGATACTAGTTGTAGGAAGGTTGATAAAGAACTTCTACATACTTGACAAGACCTCCTTCTATGCATCTATTATAAAGTCTTTCATTTCTATTGCTTGTAATGTTTCTTCTTCAAATAATCCCTTTGCTGTTGATAGCAATAAAACCAAAGATGAATCTGTCACTCTTTGGCATAGAAGGTTAGGACATGCTTCTGGAAATGTAATGCAACATTTGCAAATGATGAATCTTTTCAATATAGAAATTCTTTCACCTTGATGTTTGTTCTTTTTCTAAACAATATAGATTGTCTTTCACCAGTTGTGATATAAAAACATCTGACATCTTTGAAATATTACACGTGGATTTATGGGGGCCATATAAATACACATCTACTTGTGGAGCACATTGTTTTTTGACAATGGTAGATGATTTTAGTAGGTACACTTGGACCTTCTTAATCAGGCATAAAACACAGGTTCTCAACACTTTGAAAAATTCGCACAAAATGGTTAAAACACAGCTTAACAGGAACATAAAATGTTTGAGAACGGATAATGGGACAGAATTTACAAATTTTTAGTTGCAAAGGTTCTTAGCTAAAAATGGAATTCATCATCAAAAAAGTTGTCCATATACACCTCAACAAAATGGAGTTGTTGAGAGGAAACATAAACATCTCTTGCAAATAGCAAGAGCACTTATGTTCCAATCTAATTTGTCGAAGAATTTTTGGGGAGAATCAATTTTAATGGTAACACACATTATAAATAAGTTGCCCACTGTCATATTAAACTGGAGAACTCCTTATGAGATTTTGCAAAAAAAGATGCACACATATCAAAACTNTGTTTGAGAACGGATAATGGGACAGAATTTACAAATTTTTAGTTGCAAAGGTTCTTAGCTAAAAATGGAATTCATCATCAAAAAAGTTGTCCATATACACCTCAACAAAATGGAGTTGTTGAGAGGAAACATAAACATCTCTTGCAAATAGCAAGAGCACTTATGTTCCAATCTAATTTGTCGAAGAATTTTTGGGGAGAATCAATTTTAATGGCAACACACATTATAAATAAGTTGCCCACTGTCATATTAAACTGGAGAACTCCTTATGAGATTTTGCACAAAAAGATGCCCACATATCAAAACTTGAAAGTTTTTGGATGTTTATGTTATGCCACTAACACGAACCATTCAAAGAAAAATTTGCACCAAGAAGCTTTAAATGCATTTTTCTGGGTTTTAACACAGGACAAAGGGGGTTTAAGCTATATGATCTAATCAATAAACAGTTTTTTGTGTCTAGGGATATTATTTTCCATGAGCATGTTTTTCCCTACAAAAATATTCATAACTCCCAATCTTCTATACCAATACTTGTGTCTGAAATGTATTTTGAGGATGATACATCAGTAAGTTCCCATCTTGAAAACCAAAATGATGCCCAACCTGTTTATGATAATTTTCATGATATCAATCAACCTAGTGCTACTTATCATCTCAGTCAGGAAAAGGTCAGTCAATTGGATGATTCCATGAATTCTTCTTCAAATCATATCATTCATACTCAGAACTCTCTTCAAACCAGGAAAAACACTAGACCTAAATCTGCACCTACATGGATGCAGGATTTTGTGAGTAACTTGTCATGCACATCTTCTTTTCCCACATCTAATATTTTATCCAGTGCATCAAAATTGGAACAAATGACAAAGAAATGCAGAGGGTCAAGCATTTTCTTGACACTACTTTCACTATAAAGGATCTAAGACTTGCTAAGTATTTTTTGGGGATTGAAATAGCACGCTGCTTAGTAGGTTTATATCTCAATCAAAGGAGGTATTCTGTAGACATTGTCAATGATGCTGGTTTGCTGGGTTCAAAACATGTGGATGTCCCACTACCTAAAGGTCATAAGTTCACTGTAGATGGTGTCTTATATCAACAACCTGATCAGTATATGAGGCTTGTGGGAAAATTACTCTATCTTAATCTTACCAGACCAGACCTATCTTATGCAGTTCAACAACTAAGTTAATTTGTGAATTCACCGACTGTTTCACACTGGGAGTCTGCACTACATTTACTGAAGTATATCAAAGGCACTATGTCAAAAGGACTTTTTTTTCCCTTCTTCTAACAATTTTAAACTTCAGCTTATTGCGATGCGAATTGGGCATCATGTCCAGACTCTAGGAAGTCATTGACTGGTTATTGCATTTTTCTGGGTGGCGCTCTTATCTCCTGGAAATTAAAGAAACAGCAGACAGTTTGGCGTAGTTCTGCAGAGGCTGAATATCGTAGTATGGCTGCAACTGTTTGCGAAATTCAGTGGATCACCTATCTTCTTCAAGATTTCTGGATAGCCCCGAGTCTTCCAATACCTCTCTGGTGCGACAACCAAGCAGCTCTCCATATTAGTGCTAATTCGATTTTTCATGAACGTACAAAGCACCTTGAAATAGATTGTCATGTGGTTCGTAATCAATACGAAGCTGGTCTCATTCATCTACAACACATTTCTTCCAACGATCAGGCTGCGGACGTGTTTACAAAATCTCTTTCACTCCTACTTTCCAAGTTGGGTTTGATGGACTTCCATCAATATCCAACTTGAGGGGGGGGGGTGTACAAGTTATTTCTTAAAGGACCTAATTGATCATCTTCCATAGTTCAGGCACTCCACTGTAATAAGAATAGGTCTAGTTTGTTTTAGTTCGTTTCTTCTTTCCTTCCTCTATATATACATTTTGTAGTTTGTAATTTCATTTTGAGCTGATATAATAAAATAGTGTTGATTTCTCATACTTGAACAGTTGGAGAGGCTTGAGCGTGAACTAGACGGGAAGTTAGGTGCGCAGAGTGCGGGATTAAGGAGGATTAGAAAGAATAAGGTGATACAGAGAAGGAGAGGAGGGTATAACATATATGAAAGAAATAGACTAAGGTGGGGGCAATTAAAAATATTTTTAATAAAATAGAATTATTTAGCCCCGTTGGAGCTCAATTTTCTTAAGACTATTCTCTTTGTCGCTTGCAGACTATTTTCAGTTTTCAATTTTCGAAAACATTGAAAAAAACGTTTCTTTATCTTTTTTCAGAAAAGAATTTCCAAAAATGAGTTTAAAATTTATAAAGAAAATGGAAATCGCCAAAAAAATCATTTTGGGTGTTTTCAATTAAAGTCAAGTCAAGACCTCAGTTTTTCTTATTTTTGAAAATAATTTTTCAAAATGACAAAAAAATGCGTTTTTAATAATCTCAAAATGGACATTCTAAATACAAAATTAAAAATAAATTCAAAACTCAAAATTGTAACCCGAGGAAACCCGCCCTTAACTTTTTCTTACTTTTTTAACTATAAATTCTCAAAAAAAATTACTATTCCATATATTTTACCTGATTAAACTGGGGCTTAATCGAAGAATGGGACTCACCACTAATGTTTGAAATCAATCCGCTAGGGATTTTTTACTACCGCTTTTAGTTTTCATTTTTAAATGATGGAGTAAAGTGATTAAGAGCATCTTCAATAGACTCTTAATTTTTAAAAAACATATTCTATCATTTGAAGAACATATATAAATTTACAAAATTAAAATTTTGAAGTACTCCAACAAGCTCTTTATATTTAACACTTAATTTGAATACTTTCAAAAAATATTTATTATTTGTGTTCATCTTTTATTTTAATTAACTTTTTTAAGATTATTTTATTATTTTTTTATGTTAAAAATTGAAATATTTTGAATGTAGTTAATCATATTAATTTAAAAAATCTCTTTGATCATGAGCAAGATTTTAAATGTTGAGAGCATGAGTTTCTTCGAGATCACTAACACTTGAGAAATTGAAAATCTTCAACCCTTTCCCTCTCCTCTTATGGCCGAAGACAGAGAGAATTCAGATATCAACAATCCACGGCGGAAACCATCAGTAAGGAATCCAACTCCCCCTTGTGTGTTTTTCTTGCGCTGCATAATCGTAATCTTATGTTTAGCATTTTCAAATTCTTGTTTCAGTATTTTGCCTGTTTGTCTACCATTAATCCAAAAAATTATATTCTACAATAAGATTCTCCACGTCACATTCACCTAATAAAATATTCTTGCCCCCAGGGCACATTTCCAAGTGATAAAAGGAGAAAGGTGAAAAAACTCCAACTTTATTTGAGGTGTCGTGTCAAGGGTTCGAATCCTGAAATATGAATTTAGCTCTTGAGTAAGTGTGTTTGTATAAGCATCATTCTACCCTGTACCCTTGAAGGTATAACCTACGATTTACCTCCTTCATCAAGGCCCAGGGCAGGACAAGTGGGGGCCGTCAAGGATGCGGCTCATCCTTTAATAAAATATTCTGCACACAAATCAATAAAGTTACTTTACTTTTCAAGCACATATTTTTAAAAAAATACTATTCATTACTCTAGGAGGCAAACTCTTAGACCTCGTTCGGTACAGATTAAAAGTCAATTAAAATTGAAAATATGACCGTTGTGGATTCTCCTCATCTCATAAAAGTCAACAATAACGGCTAGTTTTTCAATTTTAATCTGATTTTAATCCCTCCCGAACACGCCCTAAATATTGATAAGTTAGCT
>CAIGRK010178588.1:0-36304 GCA_903798315.1 Fraxinus greggii | reverse complement strand
CCACCTGGGAATGTCATTTTCATTATGTAGAGGTTGGTTCATAAGGATTATGGTGTCTTTAAAAAATTGTTTTATGTAATATATATAGATATTATTGTAATATCTCCAAAAGACTCTCTATTTTCAAAAAATATATTATATCATTTGGAAAGTATCTATAAATTTAGAGAGCAAAAATTTTGAAATACTCCAACGAAGTCTTTATATTTAGCCCATGTTTGGTACGCATTATTTTTTTCATTCTAATTTTTCTATTAATTTTCAAACACACATTCTTCAATAAAATAATATTTTTCATCACATCAATAACTTTTCCTTCTTTTTCAACCACACATTCTCCATCAATTTATTATTCCAGAATACATTTTTTCAAAATAATGTGGATTAAACACACACTCAACACTAAATTTTACTAATACCAAAAAATATTTATTATTTTTATTTATNTTATTTATCTTTTATTTTAACTAGCTTTTCTTTAAATTTTAATTATTTTTCTACATTGAAAATTGAAATACTTTGAATACATTTAATTATAAAGAGTGAGTTGGAGAGTCAAACTCAATATCTAAATTAAAATTTTAATTTAAAGAGTTTTTTGAGACATGATTTTAAATGTTGACCATTTAAAACAAAGAGCAACTCGTGTTTAAAGATCTTTTGGAGATGCTCTGGTAACCCATCTTCTGTAAAGTCTCTGGCTAAAAGGCCCAGAAAATACTTTCCACTATGAAAAAGTTTGAGCATGGCTTATCTCAACCATTCAATCTGAAGCAATTGCTATAATATTTGCACCGAGACACTTGAACTGAACGCGATTTCCATGAGTGAATGGTTTATAATTAGTCTTTTAAAGTCGATTTACAGCTGTATGAAATTAAATCTACAGTGGCCCAAAAATGACCGCAGCATCATCTTCATAATTACAGCATCTTACAAGATCAATAAATATGATCACACCATAACACTTGTGGTTTGCCAATAACTGAATAGGTATTTCAGCCCCCAATGCCCTACTCCTTGTGTCGGGAGGATCTGTCTTTCCTATGTCCGCCAAGAATACGGGAAATCTGAAGACCTCTACTGAATGCTTGGTTGAACAACATTCGAGTTTGAAATTCTGAAACGAAAGGAAACCATGCAAGAAAAGCAACGGGCGTGAATAGAAGCAAACCCATCAAAATTTCATAGCCACGAGCTAATGTTCGTACAGATCCCCAGAGTCCAGCTCTTCGAACAATAGGCTTACATGCTTGGGCAATCTGGAAGTAATCAGGAGCAGACAATCAGGAATCATGGAAAATGAACTTACTAGAATGCGATTTTCCTTCCATAAATAGAAAGAATCATTGCATTTGACAGTTGGGACTATGTTCAGATATCTCATAATTCGGTGAGCACTAAGAAATCGATTTTATGGAGCTATCATGGCATCTTGGAACTAGTGGTGTAATTCTCAGATGTTGTTAAGAATATAATGTTTCAAGTGGGAAGAGATTTCGTCCAAGTAACTATCAAATATCTACAAAGTGCAAGGGGAGGATAAAAAAATATCACCCACCAGAAGTAAACCCCAACCAGTCGGCATGAAGGCAAGTATGCAAACAACAATGTCCTGCGGTGTCATGTGAGGGAGTGCAATCAAAATAGCCAGGATAGAGACAAAAGTGACGAAGATCAAACCCTTGATAAGCCGGAACACAAGTTGAAAATTTGCACTGAATTTCCTTCGTCCAACTGAAATTGTCTGGGGTAGAAAATATAAAATCAAAAATTTGAGTATCACATGTTAGAAAAAAACGCAAGAAAAGCTGAAGGTAGTAAAATATTAGGAGGAAAAAACAGAATCATAACTGAGCTACCATAGTACTTGCTCTAACAAAATGTATCCTGAAATGGATATATTTTTATACAATCCACACATTCTTCAAATATTTTTAAAAGGAGAACGATGAGAAATACTTAAAAATTTCTCAAGAACCTGCCAACAGACATTCTAAGAAAATAGATGAAAGGAACTCATTTTGAAATTTTACTCAAACTCAGTTATTAACAGTTTGAAGAGATGCATAATCCGATCAATTGCTGAAAAGTTTAAATTTCCAACACAAATTATTACCTTATCTATCTACTTATGGTTAAGGAGGAAACGAAGTGCTATTGATCAATCTATATAAAAAAAATGATTAATGAATAGGGAAGAATCATCCTCACCTTCATGACAAAAAGAACTAGCACAATCACCAACCACGATATTCCATATACCTGGAAAACATGCAGGTATTTATCAACAGGCATACATGAATCGAATATAACATAATTTAAAGAGGATAAATTCAAGAACATGAAGGAAATACAAGCCACAGCGTACCAGAAAGCTTTTGGTATTCTTTGTGATGTTTAAGTGATAAACAAGCCCATACTGATAAATGAAAAATCGAAGTGCTAATATTATTTCGGTGATAATACCACGTGCCCCACAATGACGTAGATGGTCTTGTTCCTCTTCCCACCATGATTCCCAACTTTTTTCTGAAGGGACACCAATACCTCCTCTGTTGCCTATCCACTTGTTCCAATCAGTCCAATCGTCAACTATCTTTTGCCACTCAAAACCAGAAGGATTGAAGAGAAAGGGAGCAAAAAGCCAGGTGCCGACCATAAACCACATTGATACAGTGATTAAGATATATGCAACAGCACCTCTATAGGTCTGACCAAAAATTTGATAAATAAGCAGCAGTATCATCAATTCAAGCCCCTTGACAAAATGGCTACGAGAGTAGAGGCGATAATTATCAGCAAATTTGGCATGAAACACCACAAATCCACGACCAGTCGGCCTATATTTTGCACCACCATGAAGTAATGTCCTACCATAATAATGGGTTTTTGTTCCAAGAGAAAAAGTGAAGAACACAGGCGCCAATTGTAACTGCATCAGTATGAATTCACTCAACGCCGTCCGAAAACCCTTTTCCAAGCCTATTTCCATCATCATAGGGAGGGCCATCAAAAATCCAATTTGTACAAAAGACTGAGAAGCAAGAGCAACTTGGAGAGGCTTATTGTCTCGAATTGCTGGTTGGTTACTTAACCCTTCTTCAAGACCGCTAAGGACAAGATAAAGGCGCCCATAAAGAAATACATACACAGTGAGCACGGTAATCTGCCACAAGAAACACATGAGGTGAAAATACCATACGAAATCAGAATTCAACTATAAGAGTGCGATCGCGATCACATACCAAGGTACTGAAGTAGAAACCAGTCGTCGTGAAATAGCACGACAACATTCGGAAGAAATCAAAACGATGCCCTAGTCGATATAAATCACGACTCAATGTCTGTTCTCCATTGCCATTGGCTATTTTTGCCTCAAATAGAGAAATCTGATTAAGACCAACATCCCTCCCTTTGCCAACTTGTATATATTCATGATGGGTTACATTGCCTTCACGAAGTGTAGAATTAAAGCCTGCATTTGAAGTTACGTTAGAGAGTTGCATTCAACCTCTTCTCAGTCACAGAAAAATTATGAAAGTTGAAAGATAACCACAGAATGAGCATACCGGCAAATATATCTTCGCTGAGGTTGATAACCTTGGAGGCTTTACTGACCCCACCTCTTGTAAGGTGGAATAGTCTATCAAAAACATCCGGATGACCATAGTGAAACCGAACCCTGTATGTGCAAAGAGAATGTAAATTAATAGAAGTATACTGCATTGAGAAAAGAAGGCCGTATATAGGGTCCCAAGATCAAAAAAAAAAAATAGTGCAGCTTTAGCAAATGCCCATGCCCAAAACCAAAAACAAGGATAAATCTAGAAATGAAGCAGACGTTAATCTCAACCTATATGTGTAACGGACTTACTTAAACTTCAGATGCTACAATGTGAGCATGATCATCTTGATCCATGAGGACGTATAATTATGATTATAATCAACCATAGCAACACTACGCTTGATATATATACCATGAGGAAAACTTCAAGTACTTGTGCAAAATTTATTTAGCAGAAAGAACTCAATTTCACTTTATTCATTCCTTGACCTATCAGGAAAGCATCGTATATAATTTTATCACTTCCAGAAAATGAAATCAAGGATAATTGCAAAATATTCAAAACAAATTCATCTGGAAAGCAATTTTGGGTACAACACTGGTAGAACAATAAATTTCTGGATATAATAATTCTGCTCGAGAAATAAATTTATATTGCAGTACAATTACGAAGTCCAAGTAGTGAAAGCTTCAAGAAATATGACATCTAGAAAATCATCGAATAAAATTTATATGGACAGGTGGCGATACAAGAATAGACAGATTAAAATAAGAATATATGCAAACAAATAGAGATAGCACCTAATCTATAATATATTAAATATCACGTCAAGTGAGAATTATTTTTTGGACGATTTTAACCCTACTATAATTCAATTATTTCAATAATACTTTACTTTTCGTTTTTTAATATGCAATAAATACTACAAAATCTTTATCATATATGAATTTCATGTTACTAATTCTCAATTAATTAACTTTCACATTAATCTAGACTAAATAGATCTTGATCTACATGAATCTAGAATTATTATAAATGATTTCATTTCTATTTATGCATTTAGGAATTTTAATGGGTGTTTAAATTCATATATTAACAATTAATTCTTATATACCAAATGTAGTATTAAAAAAATTGCTCATTTGTGGTATTTTATCATCAAAAAAATTTTGAATCATAGAAATTGAGTTTTGAGAGTACAATTTTCTTCTCTTAAATTTATATCCTAAATTTTATTTTCCTTTAATTCATTTGAGACGCATCAAATCATCCCAACAAATTGGTATCAAATATTACTTTTACAGCACTTATAAAGATTTTCAGAATAACGTGCAATACACGTTCAACTTTGACCAGTTATAGTAAAATAAGAAGATGCCAAATGGCATGGTTCGACAGTGTCCTCCACAAGCCTAAAGAAGCTCACACCCACTATTAAGATGTAAATTAAGAGGCAGCTTAGTCCAGTCATTAATCCAATCAGAGACACTATACTAGAAGACTCTGTGCATGACATAATATCATAATATTGCAACCAAAACTAACAGGAAACTGCAGTACAGACAAAGGCATAGTGGAAAATATATCTCTAGCATCTGCATTGAGACACATGATGCACACAAAAATTTGAGGGAAGGGGAGTTGGTCGAAATATTAGAGGTTTATTTACAGCTATAGTTTCCATTTATAACTCGCATAGATTCAGGAATTCATTCTGATTATAAATCTAATTTTCTTTCCTTGTACATCTATGTAATATTCTATAAATTAAGGCAATACATACTGGAATGACTTTCAGCAAAATTGGTAGGAAAAAGAAGTCTTACTTCAGAGGATTGGCCAATAGTCTCTGACCAATGGTGACAAAACTTGTCTCTTGATTTGACATAAACCAAGCAAGAGATGAAACACTGCATCAGATAGCAAGGGTATGAACTGGTGTATACAATTTGAGCCGGGACATGCAATATATCACAGAGTGAATACCTTCCAGTAAATATATGTTCCCTCAGTCCAAGTATCGACGGGTATGTCACGCCATCATGCTTTTTAAGAAATTCTTGAAGCAAGTTTCTCATTTTCAAAGCTTCTTCCATGTAGTTATCCTACAGATGGATATTTCATGTCAGCACCCAGAAAGAGAGGTTTCAAAGTCAAATCAGCTTGACAACACCACCTGATTCATATCTATTGTTTGCAAGCCTTCTCCACGGGTGAAGATAATGGCATGATTCTGGTTTTCAGGCTTGCCCTCACCCAAGATAGCAGGTCCAGGTAGTTTTATATGATAGATAACCTACAATTGGGAATCCACAAAATTAATTGAAAAACTGAAGCAAGACTTATGGTAAATCTTCAACGTGTACAAATATATAAAAAATTGCTATACATGGTAGTGCCTATAGAAAGATCCAATAGCACAAGAGCTATAACAGACTAATCTAAATCTGTTGTAGACAAAGAAATCGAAACAAAGACAGTGTATTTATGTCTCCTTGATGATTTTGCTATCTTTTCTTCAATTCATTGTCTGAACTGCTGTGCCTTTACCACAGTATAGAGATCATTATTGTTCCGAGTAACTTATCTCTTTCACCTTTGAGAATTGACATCTATTTTATTTCTCTTTTACCTCATCTAGACTCTGTCCTGACTCTGAAGATTTTGACTTTGGCAAAGCAGCCTTCACAAGGGTGGAATAGTACGCCTTATCATTAACTTTCTTGGACCTGTCTTTGCTTGGTTCTTCAACTTCATCAATGTAAGCTACTCGAAGAGATGGATATCTGTTAAAGGAAATCCATTAATAGGTTATAACAGCATTTAGACGACAGCGTGATCATTGTTAGGCTCTTACGTTGCCATAAGTTTCAATATATCTTGTGCACGAGAATCGCCAGATCGTTTCTGAATCCCATATAACTGGCATGAAACTACATATGTGAACTTCATATCGGCCACTGCTTGACATTGTGCCCACAGCGACCTCTCTCCCTTCATCTGATCCTCATTCAACTCGATGGCCTTATAGCCTTCCATTAAATCTGTTTAAAAAACAAACTATAATGGTTAACATCACAAATTTTTGTACCAGATGCCTGAAACACTAGCATTGGAAAAAGTCTGCACATATTCATAGATGCCAGCATGCAATAGAGCGTTACCATCATCCTTGGCCATATCAAGGAAGGCTTGAAGTTCAAGAGCTTTGCGGTAATACATCATGCCCCTCACTGTCATAAATCAGACAAGGTCACTCCATAAAATCTATACATTGGAAAGTTAACAATCTTATTAAAACTAGAACACATCTCAATACAGGAGAGAGTTTCCAATACGACCCATTAACTCAACAGACAGCATTAATGTGAATATGTTTGGCCTGTCATATTAGTTTCATGTTAAAATAGGTGAAGCCTTTTCGAGAATGAAAATTGCAGACAATGTCCTTTTTGGATCATAACTTACCCCCTAGATGTGAACAAGTTTTTATTAGTATTAAAAGAATGTTTAGATATGCTAACTTGATCCACATTGTTTACACCAAAATGATAAAGTTGCTAAATGGTCATTAAGGTTAGGAATGGGAAGGAAGATATGTGGTTATCTGATTGTGCAATGTTACCCCGTATAATAATGGATAATATTTGTGCCAAGAACGGTCAATCAAAATCTCATGCATGCAAAAAGAAACAAAAAATATTGCCAAGAAACATATTGAATCACATTACACGTAACGGCCTATGGGATGGAGAAAAGTATTGTCCAATACCAGTTCTGGTCAATGTCTGACCCCTATATGAAGCCCAAAGGCATAGTTGTTCTTCTAAATCATCAGATCCCCTAAGCTCTTCTTCACTGTTACACTTGACACGCTCAAGAAAATTGTTCCATTCATCTGCATTTTCATCAATAAGTCCGGTAGAAATTGAGAAATATTATGTAATACATGAAAACATCAGAAGAACAAACCTGGGAAAATTTTCTGCAAGTAAAATTGGATGAAGACACCATCTTCATTTGGTTCTTCCAGCTCAGGCAACGAGAAGAGGACCTCCTCTGCGTAGTATGGAGTCAAAACACTGCAAAGTAGGAATTCTTTCAGGCCACATTTATGAAAAAATGACAACATATAATCCCTCACTTGAGATTGATGCATTAATGGGAGCACGTGTGCAGTACCGGCAACAATGTTTTAGTAAACTACAATTAGTATTGTAAAATTGTATTACTACATCATTTAACGAAAGGAAAAAAGGTAGAACTTGTGATCCAAAATCCATGAAAAAAAAATTTGAGGGAAAAATCAGAGAAGATTACAATAATATGGCTCAGTTTCAAGGTGAAGCCAATATGGCTATTATGATATTACTCCCCATGGGTCAAGTCTTAAAACCTCTTTCTTTTTAGCCAGATTTGTATGTACAATTATTATCATTTCAATTTCATCAATTCTTTAGTTGTTACCTTTGCTATCTTTCTAGGCGCCTTATTGCAACTGGAGCTTGTCCCATCTAAGACATTATAGTGCTTCCAAAACCAGTATGCACCTTGGGTTACCTCAAAGTTCATTGCTAATTGGGTTTAAGTCGAATATTTTTGTTAAATATGCTCATCTAAAAGCTTATGCTGTTAGAGTGGTGACAAATTTCGATAGTTAATTTATGTCTTCAACAATTTTAACACTTCTCCATTTCCAAAACTACTCAAAATTGTCATAATTATGAGCAGAATCCAGTAGCTTCCCAATATAATGATCATTGATACAAAATGAAATCATTCAAATGATCTTGATTGAATTTATTAGTAAGTTATTTAAAAAATATTCAGTTTGCTTCTGACACAACTACTCTTTCCATATACAAACTACCGGATAAGCCTAGGACTTCCCTAAAGAGCTCAAAAGAACTTACGAGAAAGAAAGCATATTGCGGACTTTAGGAGCTGAAGGCATTTCCATAAACAAGGAATTGGAGAAGAAGGAGATGCGCCTTCTAGCTTCTAAGTTGGATGGCACATCCATGGCAGATTCCTTTACCGTCAGCAAAAAGTACAACCTTTTTATCTGTGAAGGAAACGATTGTAAACTTCTTTTGGTATACAGAGAAGGTTGAAATATTTAGTCAAATAAACACTTTGAATTTCCTTATTTACCTTCTCTTTCCAAGCTTCTGATTCAGGAGTTGGAAATTCGATGGCTCCAACGGATGCAAATAACTGATATTGTTGATCCAGAGGGATCATCCCTTCATATCCTGAGCTCCCATGGATTGAATCTAACAAGCTATTCATATAAAATTAAGTTGCATTAAGAAGAGTCGTTCAGACCTCAATAGTTGACTCAAAGTTGGGGTGATGAAGAACATATTACTTAGATACATGATCCTCCATCATTATATCCTGTGTCACAACTTCCAGCATGTCCTGGAAGAGAATGACAACTTGATCTCTGTCCTCCTGCTTATTTTCCATCTGCAAGAATAGCCAATTCATCACGGAATCCCTATATCACTAACTCAACAACAGCAATATGTTTTGGTTGAAAAAGGAGAGAAAATTCAACTGCAATTTTTCGTTACCAAGTAGTTTATAAGCTTAACAAATTTTTCATAAAGATTAGGAAGAGCGCTCAGTTTGTATTCCTTCAATAGATCATCTGCTTCTATATGCTTGTCAACCTCGGAGAAAATGTATTCAATAACCCTGACACACATAGTATAATTAAATAAATACGTGAACATGTTACCATCAAACAAAGGAAGTGCTCATTAGCAAGAAGCAACCAAAACTTACTCCTTCTCTCGGTTGCCACAAACTAAATTTTTAATGATGTTCCTGCATGAAGCATAGCACTCGCATACAGCAGAATACATGTAATCATCAGACTTGATCCGCTTTTTCAGTTCACTGTCCTTGCCATTACTATCTTTAGCCATATCCACTGCAATTGGGATCTGTGTGTTGGAAGATCACATTCAGTATACATTGCACTCGTTGACTCAAATGTTGACTATGTAACAATTGAAGTAAGTGAGTTCCAATCGTTCAGTAGTTAATAGAAATGGCACAATAAAATCCCATCTCTCTTTTCTAAAATAATTTTCAGTTTACTTTACAAAAATTATTCATAGGAGATTGATTTGATTTTCATTTTAGCAAATTAGTCTTGAGAATGCTCGCTGGCTAGCACTATAGCTCTGCAATCAGAAGGAACTGGAAGAACTCAATTGAAGAAAAACCAGATTTATGTGTTAAATAACAAGCAAGTTCACTGAGGAGTTATATTAACTTTTATATAGTTCTTAACAATGGCACTTCACATTATAAATTCTTGACCTTTCTTCCCTGGCAATCTTGGCCACCAAGGGAAATAATAATGTTGCCATCCTTACTATCTCTATATTTTGCAAATAGTTTTTCCAAATATAAAGCATAATAACAAAATGGACGAAGACTTGCAGCATGGGCAACAGATAAATGAAATTAACCAAAACCTCCAAACACGGGAGAGTTTTGACTTTTAAAAGTAAAACGGAAACCTTGCTAGCAAGCAAAAATGGAGGCCACTGAATTAGGTCCAATTCACGATCAGCCCAATACGGAACAAGCAACAGATCCATTTCCCTAAACATTGATGCATGGCAATCAATGTAAGAAAAATAAGCAAAAGAGAAAAGGAATCCACACAAATGATTTCAAAATATTCAAAGTGGCAATTACCTATCACTAATAAGATCTTCCTCTCGGAAACTTGTAATTATTTTGTTCCACAACTGAGCAAATCTTGCAGCTTCTTTCTCCTTACTGGATGGGATCTTCACCAATAATATTCACACGAAAAAACTTAAGCTCCATTAGTAACATGCATTTTCGTCTTATTTTCATATATTCTCATAGTAAAATATGTTAAAATATTAAAAAAAAAGCTCAATAAATAAACTACCACTTCAAACTTGCGTGAAAAGGTGGCCTTCAGTCCTTTCTTTCTTGTTGGCTCACTTTTCTCATCAGGGATTAAACGGGCATTAAAAGCACCAGGAATTGATTGAAATCGGGATCTAAGCATTCCTAAAGTTCGAATCTGAAAGTTAACACACAGTTAAAGCCACAGAGATTAATCGGTACTCTTCAGTCATAAAATAAAAGAAGGTAACTAATAACTATTTCCTGTATGTATCTACACAGTCACAAGAAACACTTGTTATCAAACGACTGACGGAATCAATTATGGGATGATTTGTAATATTAGTATATGGTATAATTAGAATTAAATTAGGAAATATCTTTACTTTCCTAGGTTAGCATATTATTTTCCTTTTCTTCTCCATTGTATCGTACCATATGTATTGGCATAGAGTTGTAAGTATTAGGACCTATTTATCTTTTAATTCAATTTGTATTTGATTGTAAATATTCACGTTAGCCACATGTACAGGTTGTTAGGAATTAGTTACATTACATTAGCTGGCATTCTTCCTTTGGTTATATATACATGTAAAACCAATTCAATAAATGAGAGAGAATTTTTCCTGCATTTCTCCCGTTTTCTCCTTTCTCCTCCAGCTTCCAATAGTAAGACTGAATTAAGAGAATAAAATTATTTCTTCCATTATTTCTACACACATTAGTTTGCAAGGTAAAACTACAAAACTGATCCAAGATGCTCAAGCTTGTGGAAGTTCAAGAGTTCTAAGAACTTTTCAAGAATACTCTTGCTATGCTAATAAACAATAAAACCTTCTTCTTAGAGACTAAGGGGGGTTTCTCATCAATGTCCACAGCTCATCCTCTTTGAAGCTAGTAAATGAAAAAATAATTTTGCTCCAGGCAAGCTTCCTAATTCAACTTTAAATTTCATCTCACTCGACTAGTCCTCAAAGCCAATTCACACTCACTGGCATCCTAAGAGTCGATAAGTTATAATAAGGTCTGATTTGCAAAGCATTAGTGTCAAAGGTTATTGTGAAATTGAACAAAGCAATTTAAAACCCGAAAGTGCCTCCAGATTATGATACAACTACACAAAGGAATCTGAAAGCAGAAATTGATGCCAGTTAGAAGCTAGTGACAAAAATAAAGAAAGTGAAGGAAATAGTACGTTTTCAAAGAAGGGTCATATTTATTGAGTTTCAGCAATCTTGTGCAGACTTCAAACAAATAAAAAGATTTCACAATCATACTGAAGAATACCACTCAAGCTATATAAGAAATGAAGTGAAAACAGCATATGGTAGATATCACCGTGATTAAAAATAAAAAAGGAACCACTGACCTCTCCAAGGCGACGAAACGCACCATATATACCTCCAAATAAAGTTGAGAATATAGCATACCATATCTGGGTATCCATGAAATAGACCTGTCAAGGCGCAGTAGATTTAAACAATGTTAGGCAATGGACCTAACCAACAAAGGTCATCAATAAAAGCCTCTATCTAAAAGGAAAATACAGAAAAGAAATTTTATTGTAAATAATGCATAATCCATACAAGAATAAGTGGCGCCCAGAGTGCAATCACGACACCAATATTGCTTTTAGCTGTAATCACATGATGAGTTGAAAACCAATATGTGATAACCAATATCAATACAATACTTTGTGTGTATGCGTGTAATATTTGAGCAGTACAGATTTAGACAATCATGTTTATTACCTCGGGGGAAAAACTCGTGCCATTGGTATGTTGATATATGAACACTCATGATTTCTTTCGTTGGATCCACTAGAGGCTTTATCTGCAAGTCAAATCTTTGGTCTGTTAAACATCAGCTGTTTTATGTCAATATACATTTAGAAGTTGTTTTGGAGTTGTTTTTAATCAGTTTAAATTATAAATAAATGGAAATGAGTGATGAGTAGTACTTGTGGGTCCTAAAAAATGACTGAATAAAAAGTGGTTTAGTCGGGCTTAAATTAATAAACCAGATCAGATCGTCCACTAAATAAGCACAGGTAAATGAACTTAATATGTTTTTCCTTGACCGCATGGATACAGGATGTCTCATCTTTGGTAAGTGAAGCATTCTTAAAACATAACAATAATGCAAAATAATCTGGGTATCAACTGTAAATGCAACTCCACACTAAAGATTCTTTTCTCAAAAGTAATAGATCATAATGTGATAAATAGATAAGCCTAAGAGAATAAAATAGAAATCAATAAACGAGTACGGTAAGCACCTCTATATAATAACTGAAAGCCAACTTGGTTACGATTAGAAGCACCCAAAACAATGTATACCTGTGAATTTAAATTAATGTAATTAGGTAACGAGTTAAGTGATTTTATACAACCCAAAGGGTTCTGATTTTGATTCCTTACTTAAATAAAGAAAAAGCGCTTTCATGCATTCCTCTTCCAACATAGAGCCGAGGCTGCATGACATTTAAATAAAAATAGCATTAACTCTCTCATTTGGCCCGTATCTGCAAAAACTGACGTTGTATATACCTGCGACCACCACATCATGAACCTCACAATTTTGTAATTTGATCTCTCAAGGGATCTGCGGATGAAGGGGAACACAAAGAGCAATGCAGCAAGTATATTTGGAGCCAAGTAGAGGACGACAGCCATGATAAACAATGAAGGAGCACTTGAGTTATTGCCAAACCAATTTTTAATCGTTTGAGCAAATCCAGGAGGATCCTTCCATGTATAAGCATAAGTTACTGGCAAAATAATCACCCATGCAGCAGCTGATACAACCTTCAAAATGTATCGTAACTTGACGTAGAAAGGCATGCTCTTTCGTGCCTTCCAACTAAACATTAAATCAAGGATGGCTGCAGTAAACAGATGTATATCACAAAAAAGAAAAGGAAATACAAGGCTTCTCTATCATCAAATCTGGCACAAGTGCAAAGAAAACCAAAGGCATAAGCACAGATTATCATGCTCCATCCAACAGGAAGAGTAAACTCCGGGAAGAATTCCATCACACATAAACATGTCGCAGTTTATTTCCCCCATTAGGCAAACAATATCATTGAAATCTTGCCACAAAATGCAACCATATCAAAGCAATATATTGGTGCAGTTTAGAAAGCTAAATACATATATTACTTGTAATGTTGTTTAAAAAGGCTCATTTGGATACCTAGGTGTATTGCTTTATAATTTATAAAATACAAAAGATAAGCTCATGATAAACCCCAAAGCATTTTGAAAATCCAAAAAACAAGATTAACAAAATCAAAAGTCTAACTTGAAAATAAACATAATATACAAATAAAGTAGTAAATACTAAATTGCCAAATTAGTAATTGGTACTTGTAGGAAACCGTATCAATTAAAGTTATTATTTTTAGTTAATTGGAAATCTGTAATATTCTTTCCTTAGTTAGCAGATTTATTTTCCTTTCCGTAGCCACCTCGTGTAATATAAATAGGTTGTAGTAGGTCTCTTGAAATCACAATTTATCTCAATAGAAATACTCGTTTCCTCGTGGTATCAGAGCTAGGCATCTAAACCTAGCAAAACAATGACGGATTTCCCCGCCAACAGTAGGGAGTCGACGACCTCCGAAACATCCAATTTCGAAACGGAGGTCAGTCATTCAATTGGCTCTCATGGAATTGAAAACTCTTCCTTCCAACTCACGGTGGATAGGTTGAATGGAAGAAACTACCGTGAATGGGCCCAATCCATAAAACTAGTAATTGATGGAAAATGGAAGTTGGGATATCTTACCGGCGAAACCAAGAGGCCAACAGATGTTGCCTTATTACAGAAGTGGAAGTTCGAAAATTCAATGGTGACTGCCTAGTTGGTGAATTCCATGAAACCAGCGTTTGAGAAGACATATCTATTCCTCCGACTGCAAAGGACGTCTGGGACTCAGTGAAGGATACCTATTCTAATTCTGAAGATTCATCGCATATATTTGAAATTAAGACTCGACTATGGCAAACCCGACAAGGACCCAGAGACGTGACTGACAATATGGAAATGGTGAATCTTTGGCAAGAACTCGATCTGAGTGTCGAGGAAGAATGGAAGAGCCTGGAAGACTGTTCATTGTACAAAAAGAAGCAGGAGAATGAAAGGGTATATGAGTTTCTCGCGGGACAGAACCGTGAATTAGATGATGTAAGGGGCCGAATTTTAGGTTGACGACCACTGCCGCCGACTCGAGAGGTTTTTGCAGAGGTTCGCCGGGTAGAAGCGCAATGACTAGTAATGATGAAGGCGATGACTGGACCTTCTGGAGTTGGAGAGATGTCGGCCCTCAATGCAAAAATTAGTGGACGGCTTTTAAAAGACTTATTGGGCCTAAATCAGTTAAGCTGGTACCGGTGGCATAAAAACAAGCCTGGAAAAATTAACAGTGGGCCTGGAACTTGTTTTTCAAAATTCAAATGGTGATGGTGCATTGCGCTTTTCTTTAAAAGGGTCTACAATCAGGCCAACTCAAAAACAAGGACGACCATGGTGTGAACATTGCCGTAGGCCGAGACACAAAGAGAACACGTGTTGGGAAATTCATGAAAAACACACCGACTGGAAACTAAGACAAAATACTCGAAGCCGGGGATACCAAGATAAGTCAGTAAATTCTGGTTCGAGTGGTGCATTCAATTCCAAACAAATGGAGGAACTCTATCAAATATTCTCTAGCCTTCAAACATCTGGTCAGTACACTACCGAAAGTCCTTCCAGTTCCCTAGCTCATAAAGGTAATTTTCTGCAAGCCTTAAGCACGTCAAAATTTAAAACCTCTTGGATTGTTGACTTGGGTGCATCCGATCACATGACGAATTCATACCAATTATTCTCATCATACTCAACTTGTGCTGGAGATGTTAATGTGAAAATTGCAGATGGTTCACTCTCTTCAGTCACAGGAAAAGGGAGTATTCAAATTTCTTAGTCTATAACACTTGATAATGTCCTTCATGTCCCAAATTTGTCCTGTAGCATGCTATCTATTAGTCAACTAACCAAAAATTCCAATTGCTCCGCTAATTTCTTTCCATCTCATTGTGTCTTTCAGAACCTTTCATCGGGGAAGACGATTGACAGTTCTAAAGAATGTGGGGGAATGTATTACTTCAATGAAGCTGATGTGAGTAAGCTAGGTCGACTTAATATCTGTAATTCTGCATCTATTTCTAGAGATAGTGATCTTTTGTTATTGCATAATAGAATGGGTTATCCTAGTTTTCCATACTTGAAACGAATACTTCCTCCACATTTCTTCAATAAAACTTCAATTGATTTCCAATGTGAAAGTTGTGAATTTGCAAAACATCAGCGTGCATCTTTTCCTAAGTCCACGTACAAACCATCTACACCATTCGTCATGATTCACAGTGATTTATGGGGACCTTCCCATAACCCTAATCGTACTCACATAAAATGGTTTGTCACATTCATTGACGATCACACCCGAGTTTGTTGGGTATTCCTACTAAAGGGAAAAATCGATGTTCGATCTGTATTTGTAAACTCACTCTATGATTCAAAACCAATTCCGAACACAACTTAAAATTCTACGAACTAAAAATGGCACTGAATACTTCAATAACACTTTGTAAGACTACCTAATGAAACATGGAATAGTCCACCAAAGTTCGTGTCAACGCTCCCAACAAAATGGGATTGCTGAACGCAAAAATAGACACTTACTCAAAGTTGCTCGTGCCTTAATGTTAACTGCAAACATGCCAAAAAAAATTTGGGGAGATGCAATTCTAACATTTACATACCTCATCAACTGCATGCCTAGCCATACTCTCTCGTTTGACTCACCTATACAGTTATTCCACAAACATTTTCCGACTTCTTGTCTTAACTCGAACCTACCTCAAAGTATTTGGTAGTACTACCATTGTACACGTACACTCCTATCATCGGTACAAACTTGAACCATATGCAATCAAGTGTGTATTCATTGGGTACTCACCAACTCAAAAGGTTATAAATGTTATGATCCATCTACCAACAAACTCTTTGTCAGCCTTGATGTCGCCTTCTTCGAAAAAACGCCTTCCAAAAACCTTCTCTTCAGAGGGATAATCTAAGTTAAGATCGGTTCTTGGAACAGGAACAAGAATATTTAAATGTTAATCTATCCCCACCTGACCCATATCCAGAATCTGTCACCTTACCTTCTACTATGCCATACACAAAAGAAAACTTGACTTCAGGGGGAGATGTCAGAAAACAAAGCGACAAGGAGATTCTAGTTTACTCAAGGAAGCCTAAATCAAAGTATAAGGAAACTCTTACACCTGAGGCACCAAAAGAGTCGGAACCGGTGGTAGGACCTAATGAGAACCTCAACAAAATCCCATCTCCAGATAATGATCTACCCATTACTTTCAGAAAACAAACTCGATCAAGTACTCATCATCATATCTCAAAATTTATGTCTTATAATACTCTATCTGCAAGATTTCGTGCTTTAACGGCTAATCTGGATAAAATAGACATTCCAAGAAATATTCAGGAGGCCCTAGAATTACCAACATGGTGAGAGGCAGTAATGGAAGACATGAAGGCTTTAAAGAAAAATGGGACTTGGGAAGTAGTAAGACTACCAAAGGGAAAGAAACCAGTAAGATGCAAATGGGTCTTCAATGTGAAGTATAAGGCCAATGGAGAAATAGAACGCTACAAAGCTCATCTAGTCGCCAAACGGTGTACAAAAACATATGAAATCGACTACTTAGAGACATTTGCACCAGTGGCAAAACTAAATACAGTTCGAGTTCTCCTTCCCTTCGCAGTGAATCTTGGCTGGCCCCTCCAACAATTAGAAATTAAAAATGCATTCTTGAATAGGGAACTGGAAGAAGTCTACGTGACAATACCACCTAGCTTCAACAAAGGTAATGACGAAAATCAAGTGTGCAAACTCAAGAAGTCTCTATATGGTCTCAAGCAGTCACCCAGAGCGTGGTTCGATCGATTTGCAAAGGTTTTGAAAACCCAAGGAAACAAGCAAGGACAGTCTGATCATACTATGTTCTTCCAACACTCTAGAGATGGTGGAAAGACAATCTAATTGTCTATGTTGATGACATAATTCTAACAGGGGACAACCTAGCGGAGATGGAAAGATTAAAAAAGTGTTTGGCCACCGAATTTGAGATAAAATACCTGGGACAAATGCAGTATTTTTTGGGAATAGAGATTCCAAGATCAAAGAAAGGCATCAGTATCTCACAACGAAAATACATCATTGACCTTTTGACTGAAACTGGCAGGCTGAGATGCAAACCAAAAGATACTCCTCTTGAGACAACAAAAATAAAGGATGCAGGAAAACTAGTGAAAATGGACAGATATCAAAGATTAGTTGGTAAGCTAATCTATCTCTCACATACTAGACCTGACATTGCCTTTGCAGTAAGCATTGTAAGTCAACATATGCGTGCACCCAAAGAGGCTCACCTTGCTGTATATAAAATCTTAAGATATCTAAAAGGCACTTTAGGGAAAAGGTTGTTCTTCGAAAAGAATAAAGGAAAGAAAGTTGAAGTATTCACTGACGTAGACTGGGGCTGGATCAATTGAAGATATAACATCCACTACCGGCTACTTTACCTTTATTTGGGGAAACTTAGTAACTTGGAGAAGTAAAAAACAGAATGTAATAGCAAGAAGTAGTGCTAAGGCTGAACTTAAGTAGTTGCACAAAGGATATATGAAGGATTATGGATAAAAGAAACTTTTAGAAGAACTAAAAGTGGACATGGAACATCCAATTAAGATTTATTGTGATAAAAAAGCAGTCATCAACATTTCTCTCAATCTAGTACAACATGACAGGTCCAAACATGTAGAAGTGGACAGACACTTCATTAAAGAGAAAGTGGATGATGGAATTATTTGCGTCACATGACATATATCCCTACAAAGGAACAAACTGCGAAAATTTTCACAAAAGGACTACCTCGACAAATCTTCAATGACCTCAACTGCAAGTTGAACATGATCAACATCTACAATTCAACTTGAGGGGGAGTGTAGGAAACCGTATCAATTAAAGTTATTATTTTTAGTTAATTGAAAATCTGTAATTTTCTTTCCTTAGTTAGCAAATTTATTTTCCTTTCCATAGCCACCTCGTGTAATATAAATAGGTTGTAGTAGGTCTCTTGTAATCACAATTTATCTCAATAGAAATACTCGTTTCTTCAGTACTAGAACAAGATAAGGCCAAAACCCTTCCATATTATCTCGGCTAACAGGATCTTTAAGAGAATTATCAACCAATCTGATCCCCCTATCATTCTCTTTGTCACCATCATTTTCTTCACAACATTTCTTTCATCCTCCACTTATAATGGTGCCTCCCTCTTCTGCTAAAACAAAAACACGGGGTGAACAAGAAAGGAAAGAGTAAAGAAAAGAATGAAGCTAATGTCTTGTCACTCACCGTCTAACGCTAAAAAGTTGCAACTTCACTTGGGAGAGGAGTTTATCGCACTTTAGATGTAGGAGGTTGGGACAAGCTTGCTTCTTGTTCTCTTCCTATCTTCTCTAATTCCCTAGTTTTTACTGTTCAATTGTGTTTAATATAGCCCAAGATACCCTTTACCATTCTACTCCATAAAATACAAGTGCTTTTAAAGCAGTGACTATATGCATAGGTTAACATAAATCCATATTATGATAACTTTCAAATATATGCCACTTACATATAGATGAACTCCTTCAAAACAGATTTGTTTGGTTTCACATTCAGGGGCTGTATGATATTGCTAAGTTAATAAAAGCGAGTCCATAAAATCTGTGGTGAAAAAGTGGACAAAAGTTGCTAGTCCAATTAAATGTGGGGTTAATGAAATTTGACGAGCTTTTTAGCAAACAAAATTTTACCAAACAAGCAATCAGTTATTATCAGCCACGTCACTAGGATAAGTAATAAATTCATGCAATGTGTTTGTTATCACTCATTAAGATGCCTCCTGGTAAAATATGAAGCCCAAGTATTCATTTTCAGCACTATTTAGATAATTGAGGGTGGAAGGAAGTGAAAATGAGTATTTATGATACTCAATTTAATGGAAATTATGACATGTACAGCTGTATTGACCTGTGTTTTCACTAGACCAAAAGGTTCAACCAGAAAAATCAGGAATGGGTTTGATTGTTGTCTAAAACCGTTCTACTTACTAAATGGGAAAAAAGGGGCTAAAAACCATATTAGACCGCAAAAAGGTTGATCTGATAACAGGCCAACCACTTATTTTATAGGCTAGTTCAAATGTGCTTTGCTTCCATATTTAGATGTCGGATCCCATTCTTTACACATTTCATAGTTTCAAGTTTCCAGACTTATTGTTACGCAAAGGAAGAACCACCAAAATTGATTAAAAGTAAATAAAGCCCATAATAATTTATTAGTATCTTTAACTTGATTTCTATTTTAATTTTAATTACTCTATATTTAACTTATTTCACCATTTATTCAATTTTTTATCAATATTCATTTCCTCATTTTCTATTAATATTAAAATGGATATAAAAAAATTTAAATGTAGCCAGGTCCAAGGATTTTTTTGCTTATATATAATCTAATTGAAAAATTAACTTATTTTTCTATTGAGTGCGTTTGTGTGTGCGTGTCTATATTTATATTTATTTAGTTTTTATTTTTTACAATCGGTTCAACCCTGGTTCGATTTTCCAACCTTTACCTTTTTCAGGTCGATGGCCAAGTCGGTTCTGAAGACATAGTTATTGACATACTTTACAAGCATTTAGCTAGCAGAAATCTAGTTTTAAGATCAAATGTTTCAAATTTAGTAATGATTTTTATAAGCCATCTAAAGCAGAAATAGGTTATAAATGTTATCATGTTAAAAATAACATGTTTAATGTACCTCCCCCAAGCTTCAATATTGCAGCAGTTATAAAGATGCTCAATACTTTCTTGAAAACATCTGAACTGAAAATTGAACTTAGCTGCCCAGAACCATTCCAAGCAACAATGATCATAGCCTTTACATATGCCAACAGTTATGAATGTTGAGTTAGAGAACAAAATATATGTAATATCGCTGATAAAGGCTACTAGATACTATGAACACTAAAGAAGCATACCTGTAAGCACAGTATAAAAAAGCTCCACATTCTATCGAAGCTTCTAAAAATATGCCAATATGACCGAACCTCAACAAAATTAACTTTCCCCATCCATCGATCTCTTGTAGGCTTGATATCCTATGTTTCACAACAAAAAAATAATAATAATAATAATAATAATCAACAAATTCAGTTTGTATTATGAAGCATAACTTCATTAAGAATGCTTAAATATGCTACAGCTACATAGGAAGCATGACTTAACTAGACAGTGAACAATGTAAGTGGCTTTAACAGTTCGAAATGTTGAATGCAGTCACTAAAACAGATGAGGCTATTCCAGCTAGTTTTCTAAAGCTAGCAACAACATTAGATAAAACTTAATGGATGCACATTTCCGATGGACTTCAAAGCGCCCTACGGAGCTCTGTTCTCTTTGAGAAGGAAATCTCCAAAACTCAATTGTTTATATCAGACAATGGGGAAGGGAATGCTCAGTAAGTTGTGCACATGTTATTCATAAGATGCATCTATTCCCGACAATTTCTTTACATCCCCCTCATCACTACTACACTTAATTTCCAGCAGATATAACTGACAATACGGGACTGGTAAAGTCTTGGAACTTTTGAACCAATAGTTCCATGACCTTTGCGGCTGAGCAAGTCTGATTCCAATACCTTTTTGGGGGGTAATTCTTACGCCATATAAAATTATTGAACCAATAAAAGGTTGGATAAGCAGTGCAAGTAGTAGATTGCTTTATGCCATACAGAGATTATGAGTATAATAGGAGCATCCATCGACAAAGGATCACCCTAAGATGATCATTTCATGGCTATTGAGAACGAATTAAATCCGACCACACTTTTTGTTTCCTTTTTACTCCACTACACAGTTATGCGGAATTTCAAAAAAGTAAAGGTATTTGAACTTGGCATCATGAACTTGCTGGAATGGTTTGGTGGCAGTTCCTTTGGAGGCCTAATTTAGAAGCTTGCTATTTTCCTAAAATAGTTTATATATACATCCAGAAAATGGGACTCTAGGTAATCCCAAACTGACACTGACAGTTTCATTTAAAAAGAGACCTGTTCCAAAATGTTTTTCTTGAGGTAATCAGTTGTTGATACTATTGTAGTTGGAGACTTGGAGAAGAGGGTTGTTTTTCTTGAGGTAGTCTGTTGCTGATAATAATGTAGTTGGAGACTTGGAGTAGAGGGTAAAACCTATCTGATAAGCACCAGCGAAACCGCAGTTAGCCATGTTCTGATTTGTGTTATCAATTATCCAGAAATGTTATTAATCAAAAAGTTAAATAACATGTAGAATGCAAAAGGGCACAGATTAGGAATACAAGGATTAAAAGGGATGTAGAAAAGATTCTATTATTTTTATAATAAGTGCATGCTCATTTTTGCTGTGTATTATTAATTTTGTTAATAACAAAATTGTATTAAAAATTATTTAAAATATAAACATAAAATTCAAGGTGAAAAACTAAGACAACACAAGGATTAACACTTATTGAGACGATAAATCTTCTAAGAACGGAAAAATGTAACTACAATTTAGAACACAATAAGTCACGAGCTTGAGTTGTGAATATACTCAAAATAAAGAAGCAAGGATGATCGAAATTCGATCAAACTATGTGCATCTGTCAACACTGATAGCATCACCAGTCTCTGTTTCCATTAACTTATGCATGGCATGGTATTTCTCCACTTATGGCAATAAGCAGAGGAACAAATGAAATTAGCATTGCAAATAACTTCTTGAGAAAACAGAGGTAGACCCATCCATGTCAACATCAGACAAGATTACAACAATACATGAACGAGCTCCCTGCTCATTCCTTCCACTTCTAAATATTTCATGAAACTTCATAGGCCAAAAATGAAACATGGCTAAATCCTAAAAATTCCTTCTTAGGCACTAACAATATGAAGAGGTCAAAATAAATTTGGTCAGTCATTTTTATCAGTCCAAATCAACAGAAAACTTCAATGTCAAGAACATTATTCTTCACGCATATGAAGTTCCAACATGGACGTTTAGAAAAACACGAAAGCCCATAAAAGTGTGCTTACCCCATTTTTCTCACTCAGCAGCTGATCTACAGGCTTACAGAAAAAATCAGCATCAGCACGCATAGGCCAACCTAACCGGAAACAATCCACTGACCTGTGATTTATTAAAAAAATCAGTAAAAATATAAACAAAAACAAGAAGTATTGAAGCTATAAGAGACAACCCTACCAAAAGTATTCATTTAAATCATCATAATTTCTCCACTCGGAATGTTTAGATTTTCCCTTTCTGCTCCTTGCTGCTTCCTGAAGAATAAGAAATAAACTTGACTTGAAGGAAGAGCAGAGGTGAATTACATTTCTGGAGAAACGATACAATAACGAAGAAAAGAGAACAAATTGTAAGCAGCCTATACCCGAGCAATCACTTCATAAATTGGGGTCACGACTTTCCGTAAAAATGCTTCTTCTTCTCCTCCATAGGCTGGCTTCACATTTTCGCCCGTTGTGGGACTAACATTTCCAGCTAGCATACCATAAAGTTCAAAAGCCATCTAACAGAAACAGATGCCAAAAATTTGCTATGATCAGTTGGGATAAAATTTGTTTTGCTGGGCCTTTATCGAGGACAATGTCCAAAATCAGACTTTAAAGAAATGCAAGTCCATTACCAACGAAAGTAAAGCATAATAACACTTCTTATAGAAGCTATCAATAAAGAAACTGTATACTAAATGGAGCCAACTTTATACATACATTAAATGAAGAGCCCCAGGTTTTAAAACATACTCAACAGCTTCAAAATCGCTTTGATTTTTGAAGAAGCGATTTTGAAGAAACAACACTTGAGGATAGATAAGCATTAGGTTATCGCAGTATTGCTGATTCAAGCACATAAATGAAGTAAAAATTCCTTCGCAAGACTATAAATATGGATCCTGTAACTTCCATCTTAATTCAATTTCATTTTTTTAACCTTCAGAGAATTGCCATCAGGGAGATAACTACAGTGGCAAAACAGAAAAACTTGGAACTTCAAGAGATGCCTCTCAGATTCATATAAATTGATATGATAGGTTCGATCCAGAATCAAATCTTGGAAAAATCACATATCCAAATACATTGAGCTGACTCCCAGAAATCAAGTGACAATATTTGATAGAAAAGCATACTAAGGTCTTGTTCGGTAGGGCTTAAAAGCCAATTAAAATTGAAAATATAGTCGTTATTGGGTCTCACTCGTCTAATAAAAGTCAACAATAACGGCTAATTTTTCAATTTTAATCCGATTTTAATATCTACCGAACACACTCTAAGTCTTTCACAATAAAAAAGTGACATTTTTGAACAAATTTAGTGCACAACCAAATTTTTTGTTGATTTTCAAATTTAGGGCTTGTTCGGTGGTGATTAAAATCCAATTAAAATTGAAAATATGGCCATTATTGGGTCCCACTCGTCTAATAAAAGTCAACAATAACGGCTAGTTTTTCAATTTTAATCCGATTTTAATCTCTACCGAACACGCCCTAAGGCTCCACGTGGCAGCATGTTTTTATAGATACTACTCTACTATAATCCCATGAATCTATGAGGCTATTAAATCTAGTCCACATTAATTGTTACAATGAGGTAGCACAAAATCTTTTGAAGTTTTATAACACTTTAAATAATTTATACATCTGCGATCTGCCTTATCCCATCAGCATCCCTATTCATTGATTCTATGACTAGTCAAATTAGGATTCCAATGATCAATGATTATTTGAAAGCCATAAAATGCTTCTTAGAAAACAAGGAGCACAAAGGAAATAATGGTGTGCATTATATTCCTTTTATCAACAAAACACAACAGAATACTTGGAAGTAGCAGTATCAAAAAGAGTGAAAAACAACTACAGGTTGTCACAGGAAATAAGCATCTGAGAGCATACATGATGATAGATGTAGCAAAGGCATTCTGGCATGAATCTTAAATTTGCAGCTTCCCCCCATATAAGAAGATATAGCCCCATATATAGCAATTTGCGTTGTTGCACTTCCTGTTGTATGGTGGGTAACCTACAAATCAACAGAAGTGGCAATAATCATTGATCATAAATATAGAAAATATATAGAGCAGGGTATCTGGGAAACCTAGGTTTGAACAAGAAAAAGAAGTTACTTTTAGGCTGTGAGTTAAAATTAATGTATGGTAACAAGTAAATGAAGAAACAGTTCTGATTCTTTGTTAGAATTCCAAAATTCAATGATGACTATGGGTTCCCAACACTCCAACTATTATAGATCACTGAATTTCAGTATCAAATTTCATAACATGATCTGAATGACATGAATATCAAGAAGAATCAGACCACCCTGAATCCAGAAGCATAATATCTGGATTAAGAGAAAAAATATCATGCAGACAACAGCCTTCATATTATTAGAAGTCTTACCAAAGACTACTTTTCCGACCCAAATACTTGCACCATTTCTTGTAGTTCTTGAAAAGTTTCTTCATCACTTCATTGAGAGCACGCTCATCCAACTAAACAAAAGATGAAATAAAGTAAAAGGTTACTACTTGGGCCCAAGACAATGAAATAAATTGATAAGGTGAAGTAAGCCGAATAGGGAAATTATTAATAATAAGCTATAAGAGGGAATTCCAAGTTCTTTTATTTAAACTTGAATAATATTTCAATCACTCAAATTGTACTGAAAAAGCACCAACAGTGGACTGCAACACTTTATCTGACTACATTCATGTAGTCATGATCATGTCTGTAACAACTCGAGTATGTGTGTAAGTCGTTAACTCGTACATACCATCCACTTTGGGAGAGCACGTGTCCATCTTACCTCTCACGGATTTCTTTCGCGTCCTCAGGAATCGAACCCAAGACTTCTAAGAGATGGTACCAAGATTCAACTTAAGTTTCTCAAGGCAGAGGCCTTCGGTTCGAATACTAGAGAATGCGAAAAAATTCGTAAAGGGTAAGATGGGTAAAGACTCTTCCAAACAAACAGTATAAATGAGCTAACAGCTTGAGCAAGGGCTCGAGTTGTTACAAAAAAGGTGCATCATATCCTTCGTGGATTTCTTCGCACCTTAGGATTTGAACTCAAGACTTTGTCTTATGAGAAACTGAAGTTATCATGATTCAACTTAAATCTCTCATAAGGTATATGCCTTGGATTTGAATTCTGGAAGGTGCAAAAGAAATTCACAAGATGGGCACAAACTCCAAGCGGACAATACGTATGAGTTAACGACCTGGGCATACGCTCAAGTTGTTACAATGCCTTCGAAAAATCAAAATATTAGCCTTTGAAAAATCAAAATATTAGCGAACCAACTCTAATATGAAAATTGGTTGTTTATTGTGGCTTTTAAGTTTTGAGTAGATCTTTTTAGTTGGAGAAAAGAACAAGTATATATCAATCGTCATTACTTGACATTTGGAATGAAATTAACAGTAAAGGGATGGAGATGCTGCACTCTACTGTTCCGATAATAACGATAAAGCAATTCTTGAGCCTCTGTGTGTGTGCGTGTGAGAGAGAGAGAGAGAGAGAGAGAGAGAGAGACCTTAGGTTGTTGATCTGGCTTTGGAAACTGCCGTATGTGCACATTTGCCAGTAGCAAAATCAAATGCTCCCTTTGATTTGCCACATTGTCTTTCTGCAATTAAATTTACAACAAACAGTTGTAAAGTTAAACTGGAAAATTGTACTTTGCCCAAATATATCGTGGTAAATTCCCAATTTTGTCTTCTGAAAAGTCACGGAAAGTAGCACGTGTAGATCAAATAAAGTAAAAATGGAATGAATGACGCCGTAAATCTAATTCACCTGAAAACCAAACAGAGCTTGAAGCCAGTCGAGAATATCTTCATCCTTTTTCTTCTTATGATCCTGAGGCCAAGGAAGACCCCTGATATTTCTAAGAGCATGAACAGCAGCCTGAATCTGCAACACGAGATCACCCAAGGGAACATTTACTAAAGCAAAATAATCAAAAGCAAGTGTAAAAGTAAAGAAATGTAAATACTCGGTGTTAGATGTTTACGAAACAGACCTCTGGATATTTCATAATTGCCTGATTTGCACTGTCAGGATCAAGAGGGAGAATATTATAAGGAGCATAAATGTCCTTTTTCTCTGCTACTTTGTCATGAGCTTCCAATATCTGTGCCACAGTCAATCGTTATTACATTCAATTTGCGCCCAATAAAAAAATTAGAAGACTACAGATTATGTATAAAAGCTATTTTAGCTTATGGCTTTCCAATAACATACAAAAGCACATCAATCATTTGAAACACATAATTCATGTTTACCTCACGGTCAACTTCCACTGCTTGAGTCTGATTAACTGCTCTCAAAACCTCAAAGAGAACATTGGCTGTTTGATATGCTTTTGTCAACTGTGCACTGAACATTATAAATAGCTTAGTGCTTAAAATGAACCAAAAGCAGCATCAGCAAAAAGAAACCATTATTAAAAGCATTTGCACATTTAAAGAAGGATTGTATTATTGTCAAAAACTAAAGAAAACTCACCGATCAGCTTTATCAGCAGCATTTTGCAAGGCTTGTATATATTTTTTGTAGTAATGCTGATAAAAGCTCTGCATTTCGCGTGCATCACTTTTTTTCACTCTTCCCATCAACGTAGGATCATTTTCCTGGGAACAAAAAAAAGATCAATCACTCTTCTAAGAAGTAATGGAAAACAAAAATTTAAGTGTTTCAAAGAACTTTCAACTTAGGCACAAAAATATGGAAGTGCATAAAGACAATCAATCTAGGACCAATTTAATCAAAGCTGTCATATGCAATCTTCTAAAACCAAATGATTCTAAGATGGCTATTCAAGCAAGTCCAATATAAATTAAATGTCAGCTGACTATTCTGAGGCAAGATGTTTGGGGTGAAATTAATTGAAATTGCAAGATATCTTTTGAGCATAATAGTGTGATCTGAAACATTTTAGAGTTTAACAGCATTATCTCAGCAACTATGTCTTGGAAAGCCGATATGTCTTCATAGAAGAAAGAACTAAGGAAATCTATATGGAAATGTTGAACTTAAAAATTCTCTTAAAATGCCTAATATGAATGTGCATGACAAAAGAAAGCACATTAATATGCAGAATAGAATACTCGTTATTTTCACAGTGTTGAAATAAAATGTAATACACTGGATCAAGTGCATTCAAATATTAGACGCATAAAGCAATTGGATCAAGTGAGATCACCCAGACACATGTTAGATGCACTTACGCGTTCAAGACGTTGCAGTAGAGCTGTTTTAAATTGACGCACACCACGTCCGCTAGACGTTGGGTCCAACCTATGAGCTTTCTCAAAAGCATAAAACCGACCTGCACGAAATGACCAGTGGCATGTAAAAATTACTCCAGAGCACTAGGAAATCAAACTTCACAAATTGTTAAAGTATAGATTTTGTAATGACAAAAGAAAGGGAAATCGGGAGAAGGGAAAAACTGAGCTTAGAATGCTAAAATGCTCCCCTATCTATTTATTTACAACAGTAGCTGAGGCTAAGTTCTCCAGATAAAAGTCTATCTAGCAATGTTAGGAACAAAAAACAGCAACGCTGGAAAAAATACTTCAGAGCACTGGTAAACAAAGCTTCGGCAATCAAAATGAGGCGAATGGGGGAAAGTGAAAAGTGAAAATTTGAGTTCAATTCGCTATATGTGTAGTTGGCGTTTTACCCTTCCCAATGTTAACCCTGAATAATTTTCTTCCACAAGCCAGGAACATATACTCAAAAAGATTTAGTGAAACATAAGAAAAGAGTATACTTCATTTTTTATCTCCAGTAAGAGAGATGTAAGAACTTGAAATTAGTAACTTAAAATGCGAAAAAGTAAAACCATTGAGCATACCAACAAGATTCCAAATTTATGCAATAAATGAACTTGACCCTGAATGTTTTTTTATTAGATGGTAGTCAGCTACTGTTCTAAGGTAATCATCTTGTATGGCAACTGCCATCAAGACAACTGCTGATTCCGCTGCAGATTGCATGAATTACTTTCCTTTATTGCAAAAATCAACACGTGAACATTTAAGAGACCCACTAAATTCTCTTGATTATCAAAAGAATTAAATAAAACAAAAGTTAAAATATTTAACAATAATATATTAATGTTATGAGCATCCCACTTTCCCTTTGTGATCACCATTCCTGTACGCAGTTATTAACAGGTTATCCTCAAATTATTAGCACATCTGACGTCCATATGAGAACCCACAACATACAAGAAATCAATGCTTATTCCTCACACCTTGCAGCTGACACAGTTCATTTAAGGTTTTCATTTAAAAGGATTATATGCATAGACTTATCGTCCACTTCTTAGTACATCATTTGAAAAAATATTCACATGAAACCACATTCGCAGAAACAAATGGAGTTGGCAACTGTTGTTTACACGGACACAGTAAAACACATATGTTATCCAATCCAAAACTCAAAAGAGCGTCAAATAGAAAATGCTATCCATCATTAACAACCAGTTTCTTAAATATTTTAACCATAATCCCATAACTGCAACACACAATCAAGATGCAAATACTACTTCACAAACATAAAAGCTAAATATTTCAAGCCTTACAGAGGTAGGCAACACGGGGATTGCTAGGCTCGACTTCATTGGCAACACGGAGGATGGGGGCAATTTCTACCAGGGATGAAGGTACTACTTCACTGTCGAAAATTGATTCCCCGAGATTCCCCACAGTCTGCGTGCGTGTAATCCGCCGCTGCAGCTGCGGATTCTGATGGGAAGATCCCCCTCTGGATAACATCTTAACTTACCGTCTCTTTCCTCACTCCAGATTGTAAACAAATAAATCCTGCGGAAGAATTAAAATATCACAGCTTCAGTCTAGCAGTATCATTTTCATTTTAAAACAAAAAGGTAACTAGCATGCACATTAATGCATCTTCACACTGTTTGTGTGTGCGATATCGCATCTTATTTTACTTTATCAGCATCCCGAATTTAAAAAAAAACAAAAAAAGAGCCTAGAAAATTCTCTCTTTAACAAGCCTATTTACAACGAAAAGCCAAAAAAGATTAAAGCAATAACTTTAGTAAAAAATAACAATCAATCCATAAGAATCTGTCTTTCGAACATAGAAAATTTAGCATAGTTTCTTGAACGAACAGATACCCAGATCCCTCAAAAATTCACATCTTTCACTCCATTAATATAGCAGATACATCTTCAACAAAGTGTGGACGTGTGTTAGATATAGTTACCAGCAGATGGGATGGGAGAACTTGGGAGAGTTCAAAAAAACACCATTTCTGTAAGGCAAAGCTGATCAAAGTACATGAGCTAGTAAAGAAAACTGAGTATATCTAAAAATCTGAAGCTAATTTCCCAAAAAAAAAAAACAAAAAACAAAAAACAAAAAAAAAAAGAATAATCTCATCACTATAAAGGTTGGATTCTCTTGCACTTACATATAAAGCTTTACAGAAAGTGGAGTAGTAGGGTCTTTCAGTCCAATGTAATGATGTATGAACCCTAAGAGAGTGAGAAAAAGACAATGGGGTGCAGATGCTGTGGGTTTAAGGCTGTAAGCTGCTAGGTGAAGGAATGTAGAGAGAGAGAGAGAGAGAGAGAGAGAGGAGGCAGAAGAACAAAAGTATAGGTAATAGACTGCCTAAGTACATAAAACGTTCTGGTTATGGGATGATATGATGCAAACATGAACAGCGCATTGTAAGCAGATTACATATAGAAACAAGAGAAGGTCTCAAACTATCTGCCAAAGAAAGTGAAGATTAAATGCAGAATGGTACAGAAGTATATATATAAAAGTACAGAATACCTGCATGTGAAGGACATCAGCCAGTGGCATCCTTTTCATGTGAGGTACACTTAGAAGTTGTGATGGGGTTTGGCCAAAGTAAGCAATCTGATCTTGTGTAGCACGTTGTTGTGCCTTTTCAAGACAGTTAAAACGAAATAAGTATCTGCTATCCAAGGAGGAGGAATATTAGAAACAAATGTATTGGAAAACTGGAGCAGAATGCAAACTCACGGGGTCTGATATTTTATCAATATCAACTGTTCCTTCATAAGTGATGTAGAAGAAGACATTGCTTGCCTGTATGGCTTCCTTTCCACGTTGCTTGTACCTGATTATTAAAATTAGCAGGAGCGAGAAAATTGTGGCAAATAAACAATTATCTTCAAATTACCCTTACTCCAGATTAATTAAAAGAAAGGTCAAGATCAGAACACAGAAATCTACATTTCAGATACAGCTTCAACGGTAAAACACAACCTACCCAAATATGAGATCGATCCATTCATGCAAATGCGCTGAAACATGCTCACTCTCAAGTGCCATCCGATGCTTATGGATGAAATCCACAGGATTTTCAGCCCAAGGAGGAAGCAGAACTGAGTCTATAGCATGATGGAGAAATGGGGGAAAAAAAGACAAAAGTAGATGTCAGAGACACATCTGTTATTGCCAAGGAATGGATATAACTCTACTTTTCTATTGCAAACAAGTGAGAGTGCATACCAAGTTTTCCTCCCAGTTGAGTTGTACCAAAGTCAATCAAGTTTTCATTGGTTAAAACTTCAGGGAGATAAAATAGTTCAGGGACCTGACACACAGACAACAGAATAGCAACATTAGATCACACAAGTTATTTGCAATTGTGCATTCTGAAAGACTTGCAGTCAAGAACATAGATGTGACTAATTAGTCAGTAACAGCCTAAGAAAATGATTTAAAGACTGCAAACAAGCTGCAATTGCTTTTCAAACTCTAATTATACAGTTAATAAAAAGAAAAAGAAAGTTGCAGCAACACTTGGGACAGATTTATACCAATTCCTTTACATCACTCATGTCCTCAAGAACTCCATTCCAAGTTGCAGCAATGTCTGAGAACATTCTGTCGGCATGATCAAACTTGCCACCTTGAAGTTGAATAGAAAGAGTAGTAAAGGGTTCCACTCTCATGAGGTAATACAGCACCTGCAAAATCATCATTAAGATTCAAAATTTTGTTCTATAATCACATCACATCACATGCACCTAAGGGGCATATAAATCTACCAATAGACAATAAACAATCATGGCACCGCTAAGAGGAAGAGAATAGTTTCTCATGTTGAAATTTGGTTATGCACTTGTGTTCATCCATACGATAGAAGGCTCAAGCAACCAAATTAACATTTAACCATTTAAAAATTAAACTATATACCATGACTGTATTTTCAACAACTGATCATGTATCATGCTATTACTACTAGTTAGCTTTCCAAAGGGCCAACAAACCTCGCCAACAAGTAGATTAAATAATTCAGATTCCCCCTTATTACAACATTTTACTTTGATCTTCATATGGGTTGAAAGGCCGCAAGTAAAATGGAAAAGGGATGGGCAGTTCCAGTTAGATCAGAGCTTTCACCGACCCATGTAAGTCACCATTGTAGGTAGTTTCCTTCATTTTGATGATGTCTGATGAAGCAATGTTGATTTTGGTCAAATCTTGAGAAGCAATTTAACAATAATTACCAATACATTACTCTTGGTGAGAGTCTCAATGCAAATCCCAAGGCTTGTGTTCATGTGTACACGGAAATGGTATTGGATATTATTACAACAAACTAGACAGGTAAGATATATGTGCATGCAAAGTTACAGGACCATATTTTCCACTGTAAAACTGTGTAACTCGTGTTAGAACAGCCAATAAGAATGAGAAAACCTACTGTTCCAGCCGTTGAATAATGTGAACCATAATGGAACTTGGGGATAACTGGATCATCAAAGCTGGAGTATCTCTCTTGGAATTTCTTTAGTCTATCAGCATTCAATGCACCAATGGGCTGCAAAAGTACTCACATAGAGAGTTAGCTTAAAATTAGATATTTATAGTAATAACTTCAGAAGCAAATTCCAAAATAGCACCACCTTTGAGAGATCTCGATAAGAAACAGGATTAGAAAGATCCATATTATGTGAGCTGTAATCAGAAAGGATCCATGGGAATACAGGATACTGCACATAAGAATGGAATTTAGTAATAGAAGCATAAATTCTTCTCTGCTGGGTTCATTAAAATATTCTCAGTAAACAGTCTACCTGCGTAATGTCATTATAACTACGCCCAGCCAATGTATTAAGCTGCATTAGATATTCAAAATTGCTGATCTGCAAAGGATTTACTACTTAGCATTTGCGAAATATATATATATTGGCGAACTGGGAAAGTTAAGTTAAATAGACTAAATGAATTTTCCAAGTTTAAGCTCTAACATACCTCCCACCTAGCCCAACGTTCCATAAGCTGAGTTCTTTTCAAAAGTTGTTCAGGTCTCTGCATAAGAGGAAATTGGAATATAATTTAATACATACTGAATAAAATAACTAAAATCTAATCTAAAATGTTCCTTATCATGTGTACATTTGTTCATGCATATATCGACAATCATATATGCAATATGAAGTGCAGAATTTCTTATGATGTTTGCATGAGAGGTAGCAAGGGATCAGATGGTAAAAAACCTGAGTTGCAAGGTATATATTGTTCAAATGAGGAGGACGAGCTTGAACAATAGCTCGATATGCATTTCTTCGTCCCTCAGTCACCTACAGAAAAGAACATAACCAACATATTGAAATATATGTAGTTAGTGAAAAGGGCCAAGCCCAGCAGTTAGTAAATTTTTAAAAAGACGTACCCCAAAATCAAAGAAGTAGTTTGACCGGTCAACCATAAACAATTCCAGTGCACTTCTTCTCAAAAGATATCTATAAGAACAGTTTTTCTAAGTTAGATTTTCTAGTTAAAACAAGAACAATATGCATAAACGCACCATTGAATCGATGCTTGCACTAAAAAAAATAGACGCGTCAATGGGTAACTAAATAAGAAAAGTGAATTATGGGAACAGGATGTGTGAGAAGGAAAGCAAAGGGAACTTCCTTTCCAAAGACATTATACAGATATTCTTAACCTTGACAACACTATAATAGGTCTATACAGCCTTGAGAAGAACAACAAAACATGAAGTCCCTATTCTTTTAACAAATAGCCAAAAGTGGAATCTCTAGACGAAAAATCAATCATGGCCGAAAACACTAGTGAACCCAATTAGAGTAAAGGCAAAAGCCAGGCAAAAGAATAGATAGGAAAAACTAAAATCCAGATGTTTAGAATGAGAAATTTGTTTTCTTCAAGTTTTAAAAGTGGTGCTTCTGCTACAGAAAATAAATAAATAAATGAGGGGGGAGTAAGAACAAATTAAGCAACGTGTGGTTAAAAACAATGCATGGTTAAAAAGTAGAGAAAAGTTTTGGATTTACGTACCGAATACTTTATTGTGTGAATATGTAGTTGAAAATGAGTAGGTAGAAAAAAGAGTTTTCAAATAATGATTGTCAAACAGGGACTAAACAATACAATCAGTAGCTACTACAAAATTTATAGAAATGAGAAAAGCTCAGGAGGCAAAACTGCAAAAGAGTTCCACTATCACCTTCGGCTATATATTTGATGAAGTGATGATATTAGCCAGCTCTGATCCTTCTCTTGAACCCTTTTCGCAGTCTTGCTTTCGAAACCATCCCCCAGTTCATTGCTCTCCGTGTTATCAACAATAAAATTGATTCTTCTTGTTGTTATCTGATAATAGAAACATTCAGTAACAAGCTATGACCTTGTACAGAGGATAGGCTGAATTTCAGCAGGGTGCGACAAAAATAGAAGTTTTCCGATCAGACCGCACGGGGACAAAACAGGAAACAACAAAAAGCCAGTCGAACATAATTTTGTATTTCATTTCTTGTCCATAAGAGAATATCATTTATGAAAATGTCTAATAGGTATTGCACGTACATAATTCGTAACAAGACCAGTTTCAATATTTAGGTATGCAGAACTTACTTGAAAAGTTCCTCTCAAAACCTTCAGTGGTCGGACCATTGAAGATGGAAGCTCAAGAACTATTCTTTCGTCATGTTCGCTAGGAACATAGCCCGGGGCATCAGCAGATGCTATTGGCAAGACTGGGTCATTAGTCACTGGAGGATCTCTAGACTCTGTTGTCGTTTGAAGTGGTTGTTCAGCGGAACCAGATGATCTTTCCTGAAATTCACCACGTTGTTCCATGCTATTTGGGCTACCGTCCAAATAGGCAACATCTTCTTGCTCATCCTCTTCATTTCCCACCTCAATCGAGATAGCTTCTGCAGCTAAGATAGAAGATTTGGATGGACTTATGAGTTTATCTTTCTCATGCTTTTGCACTGCATGATCTTCATAATCTGCAGAAGCACCAAAGTGATCTGATCCTTGGTAGTTCCTCCTGAAAATCCTCCTCATCCTTGAAGAACTTTCCAGAAAATCTAGCCTCCAGAAAACCTGGAAATCCATGGTCTTAAAGTTAGATATACCTGATCCGTCATTCTTTACAATAGATAAATCCAAGGTAACCAGTAACATACGCGTTGAGAATTGCATAAATGATCACAAAAAGGCCCAAAAAGACAATTCATCTCTATCAAGGAGTGAATCAGCTTGCGCCACTCACGCATTCCAGTGGATAAGCGGTGCCTAGCTATTATATCAACTTGTGACCTCCTGTCAACCTAAATCCATGAAAAGAGATTTCACGATAATTATAATCTGTGACTGCACGAGTATATATGCATAATTAAACTAACAGAAATTATACCTCAGATCGTTGCATGTTTCTAGCCAAAGCTAAACTTCCAACGAGGATAGCAATATATTTATAGGATAGAGCATTGAAGTCCTTCCCATACACGGATTTTGAATCAACTGACTGCAGGCATTCCATCCAAGCTGTTCCCATTGCTTCAGAAGCATTCCATCTCTTTACACGTTCTGTATCACTTTGTTGCCGTCGCAGCGCTGAAGTAGCCATTGCCACAGCGCTGAGACCCCGTCCTGAACCAATCTTTGCATTGCGTTCAAGGTCTCTTGCAGCAGCCAGGGCAGCTGCTTTTGCAGCAGCCTTGTCCTTGGTAGCGGCTGGAGATTTGCTAGGTGCCTCCAAAGGTTTCTGAAAGCTAGAAAAAGTATGAAGTTTAGTTGTTTTCCGCTCTAGCAATGAAGAGTCACGCCTCAGATATGAAGAAGTTGGAGAAGCAGTGTTTTCTCCTCCAGCAGCACCAGCAGCAATCATTGCCAATGCCATAGCAGCAGGAGGTGATGCAAAAGCAGCAGCCCAGCTAGGAGATATCATAGCAAGAGCAGCCTAAAGGGTGATGTTAATTGTTCAGACATTGAGATCAAATGGGAATCTATCAATCAGTAAAAAATCCAGAAGGTTCCAAAAAACATAGTTCGCTGAGCATGTTCAAAGAAAAGATAATTTGTTTTATTGCATATATAAAAAAATGAGAGGGAGATATAACTAGACAATTGCAGCTACTGATCAAAATAAAACAGACAAATTATGGAATAGTCTTAAATGAAACGTAAACTATTTCATTATGGTGCAACATTAACAACTTTTCAAAGGTGGTCTTTGCATATGTGCTTGTGGCAACACTAATATATATATATATATATATATAGAGAGAGAGAGAGAGAGAGAGAGAGAGAGAGAGAGAGAGAGAGAAAATAATGACC